>JAQHUG010000267.1:2213438-2241942 GCA_028555095.1 Dicrostonyx torquatus | reverse complement strand
AAAAAAATAAAAGAATATGAAGAAAAAAAAGAACACACAAACCACCAGATTGCTAAGGTTGTTTGGTTTTGGTTTTACATTATAATACCATAATCAAATGTTGTTTGTAGCAGGGGAATGTATTGTAAAGCACTGGTTTTACAAATATTGTTCAGTTGTAATGTAAAATGTACCTCTCCAAATATCATCTTTAATTTATGGAATAAAAATAAGTTATTAAAAATGAAAAAAAAGAAAAAGTAAAGCCCCTAAGTAACAGAAGAGTAATGTTACATTCTTTACCAGTGGAATCATTACAAGAGGAGTGATCGATGAACTCGATGGCGGAAAGGCAATGTAGAATCAATGAAACTGAAGATACTGCTGGCTCTTTAATAAAAGTTATACCCTCGATAGACCTTCAGCAAGGATCAAGTGGCCAGAGTTCAGGCTAAACAGTGCAGAGCACTACAGACCTTGAACTTGTTAATGAAGGAACTAGATAAATAACTCAATAAACACGTCCCAGCACTTAGAAGTGAGACCTGGATGGATGAAGTACATTCCTCAGGGATGTGCCCTTGGTAACCACACCTCTCTGCCTCCCTGTGTCCCTGGGGCCATTCCATGAGCAGCTAGCTGTCTTCTTCCACATACTCGAGGCTGTGCTGTGTTGTCTCAACAAAGCCCCGGAACAGTAGAGGCCGTCAATCATGGACAAGTGATATCTTTCAGGTATTTGTCACAGAAATTCAGAGATTTAATATTCTTAGCAACACAGGGTTTCATATCTATTAATCAAGGTCTCATTCCCTCCTCTCCTCTCTATCCTGCCAGTCGTACCACTGTGTTTTCTGTAGACTTACTTGTTGGTGATTTTAGGTTTCGCATATGTACGGAGTTACGAAGTATTTATCTCTTTTGTATCCAGATCCTTTCATTTAATAGTGTGATCTTGGAGCTTTCACTCCTTTTCACAGCTTAAAAGTGTTCCGTACATATACCACATTTTCTTTTTCTATCCATCCATCAGTGGACTCCTGTGTTGATGCTATATCCTGAAACAATGAAGTTGTAATACACATGAGGGTGTAGAGACATCTTGAATATACGGATTTGATTTTCATCAGATACGCGGTGTACCTAGTAGTAGGATTGCTAGACCATAAGGTAATCTCAGTTTTAATTTTTAAAAGCAATTTTATACTTTTTTTCTACAGGGACTGTGTTAATTTATATTCTAATGAGAAGACCCCTTCCTCAACATTCTTACCAACATTTGTCATCTTTTATTTTATTATAGCCAGTCTAATTTTTGTGAAATGATCCTTTGGACTTCATAGCTTCCATTCAAAGAGTGCAGGAAAACAACATCTCAATCCAAATTTAAAAACCTGTGCAAAATCAAGTGAATCTGAAGAATCAAATAATTGGAAAACAAGCAATAGAGGTAGATTATTAAGGTTTACTACAAAACCATAATAATTAGTCCACTATGGAACTGACAATGGGGTCAGTCTTCCTAGGTCAATGGAAAAGAATCCCAAACAGGGGTCTACATGCTCTGGTGGGTGGGGTAAATTGTAAAGGTAACTCCCAGAAGAAATATATTCTCTTTATTAAATGATATCAAAAATAACTGAGCACCCATCTGCAAGGAAAAATCGTTCTTGCCTTACACCTCATGCTTCATAAGAAAACAACTCGAAGTGAATTGTAGATCTAGATGTAAAAGACAAAAATCATCAATTTTCAGAGGACCCTTGCAAAAAGGCATTTGTGACCTGGGGTTAGGTAAAGCATTTATTTGACTTGACACTAAAAGCATGATCCATAAAAGATAAATTGACAAATTAGATCTTATCAAATTTAAAACATTTTCTCAGTGGAAAAATGCTCTAAAGAAAATGAAAAGACAAATTACGGCATAGCTGACGGTGTCTGCAGACTGCGCATCTAACAGGAAAGCTCACAACCAAGACGCTCTGACTCAGCTCGCAGGAGTCAACGCCAAGTTCCAAGATGCAGAAAAAACTTCAACAGTAGCACTGAGTAGTTAGCTAGGTTTCTAGTCCCAAGCGCAACCTCCCTCGTGTTGAGCGGGTTTGGATTTAACAAAGGGAGAGCTGCTGGTTGCCACCAAGGTGTGTGTGCCACTACTGCACCCTTAAGATTATAGAGCTGGGGCTGGAGAGATGGCTCAGTGGTTAAGAGCACTGACTGCTCTTCCAGAGGACCCGGGTTCAATTTCCAGCACCCACATGGCAGCTCACAACTGTCTAAAGATCCAGTTCCAGGGGGTCTGACACTTCACACCAATGCACATAAAATAAAAGTTAAATAAACCATAAAATATTTTTAAAAAAAGATTATAGAGCTATGCTAGTCATCAATATAGATAGTGCATAGATAAAATATCTACCTTCTGGTACCATGAAAGCTAGTCTTTGGGGAGAGGGTGTCCAGTCAGTTCCAGCTCAGAGTTTCTGAAGTACACGGTGTCTTCTGCAATAGTGACTTTCCCTCCACTCTGAGGGAACAGCAATAGGCTCTATGTTTTTGGGAGTCTCTTTGACAACCCTGGCCAACAATTCAAAAGAGGATTTTTCATGTTTGACTTTTTTTGTTGTTGTTGTTTTTAGTTGGTCAGTTGTTCTTGAAGGGAGCCAACCCGAATGGGAAAAATTCATTAAAACTACACATGTAGTTTTAGGCATGAAATTTGTGTATTATAAGGATTTGGGGCTGATCATTAATAGTAAGTTTCTTGTGGCTTTTTAGGAGATCCTTCCTATTATTTTATTCGCGTCCCTTCCTCCTACTGCGTTTGCCTCCATCCCCTTCCCTAAAGAGGTCCCCTTTTCCCATTTCCCCTATCAGATCACTTGTATCCTCTTTTTACCCTTTAACCTCCTCCCACCTCCCTCCTCGTACCTAAGGGGCCGCCCTTTCCTGTTTCCCCATCAAGATCACGTGTACTCCCCAACCCCCTCTCCTGGCAATGGTTCGTGGAGGAGAATCTCCAACCACTACCTCACTAAAGCAGTGTAATTCTGCACTTAGGCTCAGGGAACATTTCAGAGGAGGAGGGGGAAAGACTGTAAGAGCCGCCGCAGGAAGAGAAAGACACAGGAAGTTTGCTTTGAGATTGTGTCCTGGTAATGTCGGAAGGCTCCCCAACATGACTACCCAAACATGAGCTGAACAAGGATGACACCAACGCACGTACCAAACTAGACAAAACACTACAGAAAACCAGTCAATCAAGGTGCTGAGTTGTGCTGCCCCATCTCAATGGACACCTCTACAGAATTCTGCTGCAGACAGCAGTGTGTACCTCTGACACGGAGCAAAGGACAACAGCCATGTCCAATACCTGGGCCCTGTGGGCTGCATGGATCCCAGGAGGTCTATGTATATGTCCCAACACCTGGGCCCTGTGGGCTGCATGGATCCCAGGAGGTCTATGTATATGTCCCAACACAAAGTCCCAAACTTCCTTGAAACCTTAAGGGCTTGTTGTGAGTGGGTGATGTTTTTGTAACTCAATTACAGAGTTCTTGAACATGAACTTTGTAGATGACAACATTGTGTCATCTTCTGAAAATATTAAACACCCAGGGGTGTGCTGTGACTGGAGGAAAATAGCCGGAGGGAATTTGGGGACAGGGAATGAAATCATTCTGTGCATTGACTGCTGATATTGATTGCTGTGGTAGAGACACAGATTGGCAGGTATGCATACACTCGTAGAAGTCAGCTCAGAAAGTCCACCTCTGCATTTATTAATTTAGATTTTAGCATTTAGAAACGAGACAATGTCACACATGCTGGGAGAGGGTGGGACGGTGCTGCTGTGAACACTCCTGGTGTATTGTTTGGCTTTGTCGTTGTACTGGGGATTGAGCACCAGGTCCTGTGCATGCATAGCAAGTGTTCTGTCACTGAAGAGCACCCCAGCCCACCGCAATACCCTAATAGCAGGAAAACGCCCCATGGTTACTAGCACACACTCACTTAATGCTTTTAGCAAGCGCTGTCATGTTACATTTCTGGGGCTTAGATAAATAAACCACCCTGGCCAAACGTGACTTAAGGAGGAAAGGGTTTATTTTGGTTCAAGGTTCGAGAGAAATAGATTTCATCATGGTGGAGAAGGCAATGCATGGAGGCAGAAACAGAAAGTTGGCTGGTCACATTTGTCCGTAAATAGGAAGTAGAGAGAGAAAACGGGAAGCAGAACTAAAACCCCAAATTGATCCAAGGGATGCACTTCTCCAGCAAGGCCCCACCTCCTAAAGTGTCCGTAACTTCTCAAACAGTGCAACCAAGTAGGGACTAAGTGTCCAAATATATGAGCCTGCTGGTGGCATTTCCCATTCAAACCACACCTCCTTTGCTATAACTTAGCTTTTCTTGTGGGTGTGTAGGACTGCATGTTCATTTCGTGTGTGTGTGTGTGTGTGTGTGTGTGTGTATGGAGGTCAAAGCTCAGCCTCCGATGTCATAACTCAAATATTACCGATCTTTTTGTTTGAGACAGGTTTTCCCATTGGCCTGAAGAGAAGTAAGATAGATTGACTGGTCAGCAAGCCCCCAGGGATTTGCCTGATTCTACTTCCCCAACAATGGGAGTACAGTGTGTGCCACCGTCACCCATGTCCAGTTTTATTAACATGGGTTCTAGAACTTGAATTTGGTTGCTCAGGTTTTGCTGATTGAGCAGCTCATTTAGTCCTTGACCCAACTTAGTATTTCTAACAGAATTAGAATGCTCTCCTTGTCATTGCACAGGAGAGAAACTGAGGACAGGTTGGAAGACACTCATTTCTTGACAAAACATCTCCTCCTCTTCGAATCTTGAGCTCACCAGCTCCAGACTCCGGCTCCTTTGCTTTGCTTGAGGGAGAGTCTCGGGTAGCCCAGGCTGACCTGTAGCTTTCCCTGGTCCTCCTGCATCCGCCTCCTGAGTGCTGACATTATAGGCACGTGCCACCATGCTCAGTCACAGAGTCTGAAATTCCCACATATCATTCTGTATTGTTTGTCGACTGGAAAGTCTACTTTTCTGATTTGTAAACCTGCACATTAACCGAGACAGGCAGCCTTGCCCCCAAGCAGCATCCTCTCCTCTCTGAGAGTTAAGTGCTCATCTCTGACTGACCTCTGGTCCCTGGGGAACGCTCACTGTTGGCAGATAAAACTCTCTGCACATTTCCTTTGTTTTCTTTCTCTGACATCCCTGATAAGTTCTCTGTCATAATGTAATTCATCATAAGAGGGTCAAACCTTGGTTTTATTGATTCAACAATTAATTAGTTAGCTTCCCGGGACTGCAAAGTTTCTGTTCTGGATGAATGACTGCCAAGCTCTGGAGCCAGGATGCAAGTCTACACATCACAGTTGAGGTGCTGTGGGAGGCAGGGCCCCTCCTGCTGAGCTGGCTGCCTCTGAAGCTGCTCTGGGCTGCTGTATGCACTGCCACCAAAGTTGGGTCAGGTCACCCTTGCCTCTCCCAGGGACAGATTCTAAGCCCCATTAAAGGAGAGGAGATTGATTTTCACAGAGTGAGGCTGGGATGTATGGTGAGTGAAAGGGCAGGGTCCTGTGTCACACTCTTTGGGGAACCTGGCAGTCACTTATTAGGGTGAGGAATTAGATAGCATGCAATTAATTTTTAGTATAAAATGATAATCTGTATTTTCACAGAATCATACGCCCATCACTGCAATCTAATGTTACATTTCTCTCCCTGTGGTTGTTGATGCTGATCCAATCACACAGAATCTAGAATGACCTAGGCATCTCTGTGAGGGAGCTTCCGATGTGCAAAAACTCGCCCTAAACGGGAGCCACTACCCAGCGTTCTGTGCGAGGAGGCTGCGCGCTAGCATTCATCTCTGCATCCTGATGGTGGATGCGATGTGACCGGCCGCTCCACAACTCTACCTCCATGACTCCTCTGCCATGATAAACTGTCCCCTCAAACTGGGAGCCAAAAGAAACCTTTCCCTCCCGAAGCTGCTTTTGTCGGGCATTTTGTCCCAGCTGCAGGAGACATAACCACAAAGCTCACGCCGCACAGAAATCCATCCTATCTCGACTGGCCACTATTCTACCTCCCACCATTCACTAAGTGGTCACCACCCTGCATTTCATCCTAATAAATTCCTACACATTGGGTTGTACAATTCATGATCTTCTGCGCCAGACCCTTGTTAGTTGCATGATACTTTGAGGCTGATCCATGCAGTCGTGATTATCAATACAATACTCCATTCTTTTTCATGGCTGAATAATAATCCCACTGTAGGATATAGCACATTTTGCCTATCCATTCAATAGCTGGTGGAAGTTTGGTTGTTTCGACTTTGGTTTTTCTCAGTGGCACTGCTTTGAACATTCATGGGCACAGACCTAAGAAGACGCACTTTTCTCGTTCTATTGGATCTATATGATAAGAGGAAATGGCTGGGTCAGAAGATGGCACCGTGTCTGCTACGTGAAAAATGGCCACACTGCTTTTCTTTTCTTTTTATGAAATTTTCTCATTTATTTTGCATACCAATCACAGTTTCCCCTTCTTCTTCTCTTCCTGCTCCCTGCCCCCACCTCCCATCCATTCCCCCCCTGCAATAGAAAGGGATAGGGCTCCTATGGGATTCAACAAAACATGTCATATCACATTGAGGCAGGATCAATCTCCTATCCCTGCCTCCAGGCTGGGTGAGGCATCCCTGCAAAGGGAATAGGTTCCAAAAGCCAGTTCATGCTCCAGGGCCAGGTCCTGATCCCACTAGGAGCCCCACAAAGAGACCAAGCTACATAACTGTCATCCACAGAAGGCCTAGTTTGGTCCCATGCAGGCTCCCTAGCTGTCAGTCCAGAGTCCATGAGCTCCCATGAGTTCAGGTCAGCTGTCTCTGTGGGTTTCCCCATCATGATCTGGTCTCCCTTTCCTCCCTCTCATCACCTGGACTCCTGGAGCTCATCCCGGTGCTTGGCTGTGAATCCCCGCATCTACTTCTATCAGTTACTGGATGAGGCTCTCTGATGACAATTAGGGTAGTAACCAATGTGATTACAGGAGAAGGCCAGTCCAGGTACCCTCTCCACTATTTCTAGGAGTCTACTTTTCAAACTGACTCTGCCATTTGCACTCAACCAGATATGTCTGAGGACTCCAGTTTCCTCATATCTTCCCTGAGAATGAAGAATAAGATGGCCAACCAGAGGCTTCTTATATGGTTAGATGCTAGGGTTCTTTCTCCACAAACCAGGGTAACTCTGCTTTCAGTCTGACTTGGGACTGTGGAGAATAATAAGACAACATCCTTGGAAAGCCTCTTTCTGCCTTTCCCTTCATAGGAGGCGTTGACTTTTGTTGACCTGTACAGACCTTTTCTGCTGAACCTGGGATCTGAGGACCTGTAAAAATAGGGCAGATACAGTCTAACGCTGTAGACAGCCTTACTTCAGTTCCAGTGCACTTTTATACACAAATATGCATGGCAAAGAAATCAAAGATCCAAGGTTGTCTGAGTTCATAAAATCATGTAAATAAACATCAATAAGAACATTATAGAAATTGACAGAGCAGCCCATTTCCTGCACTTTCCCAGGGCAGACCTTTTGAAACATAGTTGCCTGGAACATAGTATAGATTATATTTGGGAAGACATGAAAGTAACACAGAAGGCCATATCCAGATCCTTGGGACACTGGCCAGACTGGATTCTATGGCTTTGTTCTGACATCCAACAAGAATTAACATGTCTGATAAATTGAATGTGAATATTTATCACAGGAGACACAAAATCATATCCAAGAATTATCCAGGGAACAAAATGTACCTAAGGTGAAGGCCCTCTGCCTTTCTTCCTCTCCCAGTTCCTCCAGACATTGTTCCCCATGCATCTTTCATCTGTGTCCCAACAAGGACAGAGTTATAATTTTCTGTAGCCTAAGGAAAAGGTACACAGAAGAAAGATCCACAGGCACAAAAGAGGAGGGATAAGCCCAACACCCCCCCCCAGGTGTTGGCATCCAAAGACCTTTACCAGGTAGCCACAGCAGCAGAGAAAAGGTCTCTATCCTGTCCTCACTGTGACCATGGCACTGGAGGTCAGCTGCCTGAGTTTGAGTCCACAGTCCTCTTGCTTCTCTGGGACATGAGGCAAGTACCTGACATTCACAGAGCCTCCTTCACTTTGTTGGAGATACAGGGATACAGCCACAACCTCCCAGGACATAGTGAGGATGGGCGGGATAATGCTTACAGACAACACAAGGTAGACACACAGCCAAGTGTCCTAACCCTGGCAACATGGCCTGGGGGAAAGACATCCTGGCATATTTAGGAACACCACTGATCTGCCCCCCTCAATGCCAACTACACCCTTGTCTCCACCACAGTCATGGAAGCCCAAACTTTTCCACAGACTTTGCCAATGTCCTCAGCAGAAGAAGGCATATTCACCATAGTATGCACTCCCAGCATGCACTCAGCATTCAGTAGAGGCTGTAATTGCCATTTCCCAGCCTCTGCCTCTGAAACTAAGTCCAATGATTGAGGGTACTTTGGCCAAGGTGTTTTGTCCGGTTTTCTGCTCTTAGCTTCCCTTTCTGCCTCCAAACCCCCTTTGTAGAGAGCCTTGCTTACTCTACCAGACTCAGTACAGGTGTTCCCTCCCTCATTTTGTTTCCAGAGTTACCAGGATTAGAACTGGCAGCCCTAACCTGTTAGGCTTGATCACCTGTCCTCAATAGACCAATTAAATAAACAAGTAACAGTTAAATGGAAAAAAAAGATTTATTAAAAGAGCAAATCAAGAGATCCAGTCACTATTCCCAAGACCATCTTTATGATTCTCTCATGGGGCTCAATAATAAATAGTGGGCAAGAGGTATGTATAGCTAAGCAGTCCTGGTCAACGTGCGGTCCCACCCCTTACTGGCCCATCACATTTAGGTTCCAGTCTCTCCTTCAAGACGGTCTGGAAAGTTGTCTGAACTATATAAAATCTATTACTGGTAGGCTGGCCTAAGCTTTAGTTTTATTTTCTTTCCTAGCGTGAGATTCCTGGGGAAATCCCAATTTCTTGAAGTCCAAGGTCTCAATGCTCATGTAGCAGGGATAGAAATGCCTCCTTAGAATATCTTCATTCCTGCCAGGCTAGCTAAAACTGGACCTTGAAATACTTCGTGTCTGGCACATGGTAGACACCCAGGGAAACATGCACAGACACAGATTCATCACCATCTATTCCTGTCTCTCTCCTGCTCTGGACTGACAAGATCAGAAGTTGGGGGTCTGTCCTAGGAAGTCTAGAGACCAACCCCCAGTATCCAGCCATCTTTTTCTCAGCACACACAGCACATAGCCCAAGCAGCGGCAGGAATTTTGTCGGCCCCATTAGACAAGAACCATCCTTAAAAACATCATTAGAATCTCATTACTACCAGCCACCAAAGCTGCACAAGGAAAAAAAAGAGCCCATCCAAGACTGCCTCTCTCTTGTTCTCTTTGCTCTCTTTTTAAATCTATTTTTTTCCTCATACTTTGCTGATTTTGTTCATTCCCAAGGAATTATTTCCATTGCTCCTCACCGCCAAGGCCCCAAACAATTGTGCACACACAGAACTGTGGGCTGCTCAAGGCGAGAAGGGCTCTGCCAAGCACCGGCTTTCTGTGGTTTTCTGAGCTTTGGATTTAGACTCCATATTGCTGGAGCCCAGCCTTGATGGGACGCTAACATCCATCGTTAGGCTTTCCTTCTCGGGGTATGAAATAGACGTGGGGGTTTAACGGGGTTAAATAATGTGTGTTGTGCTAAACTTTATCTCTTCCTTTCCTGACTCTAACCAGTGCTGTTGGTTAGCTCTAAAAATATAAGTTTTGGCTTACGAATTCACTTTAAAATAATTTCCTTGGAGTACCTTAGTGTTTTTAGCAGGGAGTCTGTTCAGTGCTCACTGCTGCTGCTGCTCCTTAACAGTGGGAGACAGGGAAAGCGGAGAACAATGCCAGGTGACTCGGGAGACTCAGGCCTTGGGAGGAACTGCAGCTGACACAGACTCAGGCCTTGGGAGGAACCTCACGCAGCCGTGTGTACACAGCCCACGCCTTCGTCGCTTCTCTATTGCTGTGATAAGACATCATGACCGAGGCAACTTGGGGAGAAAGAGTTTATTTGGTGCTCACTGTTTCAGAGGTTAGTTAGCATTGGTGACCACCATGGCAGGAAGCATGGCAGCAGGTAGGCGGGCATAGCTCTGGAGCAACAGCTGAGATCTTGACCTCAATCCACAAGCGCTGGTCATAGAGAGAGGCACTGGAAATGGTTGGGCCTTAATCCTCGAAGTCCATCCTTAGTGACAAATCTCCTCCAACAAGGCCACCCTTCCTAACCCTTCCCAGGTAGCGCCATTAACTGGGGACCAAGCATTTCAGCCTATGGGAGATTTTCTCATGCACGCCACCACAGCTGAGCCTCCTGGGTGCATATAACATAAACAAGTCCCCAACTGTCACCCCACTAAAGAATGCCAGGGGCAGGGCCAGGGACAGCGCCAGCTTCTGAAAGACTATAACACTATCAACCAAACACTATTATTTGAACCAGAACCACCCTGTGTGGGAGACGCAGTAATCTTTCTTAACCTGCTAGTTGTATGAGAGGGTAAACTGGTCTCCATCCCCGTGGGGCCGCTCTGAGAATTAAACCTCACCAGTCTGCTCATCCAGATATCCAGAAAGCATGTCTGTTAATCCAAGTTTTTATTACTCTCGTCAAAGACTTGAGGCTGGGTGTCTTTATTAAGAAAAGAGCTTTGTTCAGTTCACAGTTCTGGGCAATCCAGGCACGCATGAGTCCCGCTTGCTGGCAGTGTCCTAGTGTCACGTAGGGCTTGTCCCTTCTCTTATACAGCCATAAGGATTAGGTCATGATTACCTTATATGGCCATGACCCCTTCCCCGGGGCCCTTCCTAACAACATGACCACACCGAGGACCAGCCTCCAGGAAATGAACCTTGAGGGATGCATGTGAAATGCTGTCCAAGCCAACAATCACACCACATCTTCCTCGGTAGCTGGCATCATTTCTGCCTTTGACACCCACTAGTCCTCTGCTCCGTCCCAGAGGAGTCCCTTGAAGATGGAATTCACGTTAGATCTTGTCCGCTCCAAGAACGACACCCCGGATTGCACTCAGCAGATCTGCAGCAGCACTGTAAGAGGGGGAATGTTTGAAGGTGGGTGGAAGGTTTTATCTCTTCCACTGCATCGCAAGGAGGTGGTGTCTTTGAAAACATCTGTGGTCAAAGCTCACTATAACCTATGATCTCTGCTACTCTTGATACCAAAGTTACATGACGCTGGCTTTAATGACACTCGATGCTACCTGGTGTCACTTGGGAAGGGTTATTTGACAAGGAACTATCTACATTCCATTGGCCCGTGGGCAGGTCTTTGAAGGATTTTCTTAATTACTAATTGATGTGGGAAAACCTGGCCACCTATGGGCAGGACCATTATCTGGGGGGTGGGTGGGGTCCTGAAATGTGTAAGAGTGCAGAAAATAGAATTCACTGCTTTCTGCTCTTGACTGTGGATGTGACATGCTTCAAGTACCTGCCCTGTTGCAATTGGGGGCAGCTGTGTCCCGCCACTGAGAAGTGGGGCCATTTTCCTGGCACCTGGCTCCCAGCCGCCAGCTAGCTTATGCCTGAAATAACCACAAGACAATTATATTCATTTAAATACTGCCTTGCCCATTATCTCTAGCCTTTTCTTGGCTAACTCTTACATCTTAAACTAACCCATTATAAAAGTCTGTATGTCACCACGAGGTGGTGACTTACTGGACGATTCTAAGGTATGTCCATCTTGGGCAGGAGAATCATGGAGTCTGCTCACTTCCTTTCTTCCCCAGCCTTCTGTTCTCTTTTTCCCCGCCTAAGTCCTGCCCTACCAAAAGGCCAAGGCATCTTCTTTATTAACCAATGAAAGCAAAGAAATACAGAAGAACCCTCCTACACCACTGCCCCATGACTTTCCTGCAGCAATGGACTATGACCTAAAATTGTGAACCTAAGGAAACCTTTCTCCCCAAGTTGCTTTTTGCCTGGGTAAAATACAGTCCCAGAAATGAAGCTAGGACAGATATCTAAGGTATGATCTTCCTGAGGTGAAACAAGGATTATGCTAGGAGAAATGACTCCAGGAACACCACCCTGCAGTTGTGAACACAAGAAGGCTGTGAATATAGGTGTCTGGTTTTATATCAGAGCTGGGCCATTCATTTGACAAGACACTCCAGAGCTTTCTTCTGTAGTACTGCAACCTGCAGCCTTCAGCATGGTGGTTGCTTTCTCACCCTGAGACTCGAAGCACACGGAATTTCCATACTAGCTTCTATTACACACAGATGTGCAGTATATGGGAAATAATCATTGGTTTTAATCTCTCAGTCTCTGGATTGGGACCACTTGTTATTGCAGCATGCTCTAGCTTATCTTGACTCCTGCAAAATAACCATAAACTGACTATTTCCATGAACCAGACATTGCTAACTGTTTAAAAATAGTGCATATTATCATCAAAATTACTCCAAAAATGATTCTTTGTATATTTCTCATAAAGCCTTGAGTAGATCAGGATCACAGGTTTGTAGATGGGTGGTAGGGCTGGGCTTGGGCAGTCTGACTTGCTCCTCAGTCCTTTATTATCATGTATGTTGGTGTCACTCAGCAACTTGGTGCCTTATGAGGTGAGAAGGAAAACCCTGACCACAATGAAGAGAGCATGTCTGGACAGACACAATGTCCGTGAGGGAAGTAATTAGGGAAACCCTACTCTGAAGTACAGCAGGTATGCTTTGCAGATAGACTCCAGCCAACTTTGGGCTATTCACACCCCTGGCAACTCAGGTTGACAATATTAGCACCACCCACTCTAGTGATAGACTGCAGTGAAGATGAACATTTTATAGAAGTAATTAAGGACACCAGTGTTTTGTTGTTGTTTAAAATTGAATTACCTGTTCTAGGTGCAGGTTCTGATAAAACCAGGTTAAAAAAAAACCTTCATTTTTTTTGTTGTTGTTGTTTGCTTGCATTCCTGCTTGATTTTTTTGTTGTTTTTTTTTTTTCAGACAGGAACTGGGATGAGAATTGTGTTTTGTTGGCTTGATGAAGCAAGAACCATGTTTGGGAATGTGATGTGACAGAACACAGTAGGGACCTCTAGAAACTGTAGGTGGCTTCCAGTAAAGGCTGGGGACAAGATGAAGCCCCCAGTTCATCAGCTAGAGGGAAATAAATTTTACCAGCACCCAGAGAGCCTGTAAATGGATTCTTTCCCAGAAAGGCAATGCAGTCTTGACTGCACCTTGTAGGGATCTGAGCTGTGCCTGGGCTTCTGCCTGCAGAAGCTATGAGATAATAAGTCCGTGTTGTCATAAGCCTCGAGGCTATTGGTGACTTCCTCTGTAGAGATGGAAGACAAAATCAGAGTTAAGGGATGAAACTAGAAGGAAGGATGATTTAATAAGAGTAAGGACAGGATGGGAAGAGGTGTATGCAGTGGAGGGGCTGACCTGGGAAGGCCTCGTGTGATGTCGTTGTGTAGACAGATTTTTCTTTGGGCCACTAGCTCACAAAAAACTGCACAGAGACTTATTAATTATAAAAACTTGGTCTATGGCTTAGATGTGTCCCATTAGCTGTTATAACTTAAGTTAACCACTTTCTATTAATTTGCATTTTGGCTCATGGCTTTTTACCTCTCTTTTATCTTACACCTCCTGTTTCTTCTCCCTGTCCCCTGGTGTCTCCCCTGTGCCACCTGGATTCCTCTCCTCTTCTTCTCTCTCTGTCCAGAAGTCCCACCTAACCTCCCGCCTAGCTAATGGTCAGTCAGTTCTTTAGTAAACCAATCAGAAGATGCCTTGGCAAATATACATCTTGACAGCTTACAAAAAGGTTATTCCACAACAGGTTGGGTAGCTTTTAGGTACAAAAAAAAAAAAAAAAGTGTTCCAGAATCTTCCAGCACCGGAGTAACATGTGACTAGAAATACAAGTATACATAGGGAAGACTGACTTTGAAGTAGAGAAGGAAAATTTAGAATATAATGAGTAGAAAGGACACATCAAAAAGAAAACTTGTCCTTTATGTTTGTATCTTCTGCCATTACAGGAGACACTTCACGCTGCCTGATCCTCTTCTGAAACACTTGCTGAGCCTCAGGTATGGAGTGTTTCGTAGATCTATCCGTTGGGACTGGGCTCCACAACTCTGCATTTTGATTGATTTTTAGCTTTCTGGAGTCGTCCCCATCTATTGCAAAGAGAAGCTTCCTTGATGAGGGGTGAGATCCACTCTTACCTGTGGGTACAAGAACAGATGTTAGTGGATTGTTGTTAGGGACTATGCTGGCTCCGTGGAGTTGTGGTTATAGGTTCTCCTCTAACACGATGACTTCACTAGCACTAATTAGATAGCTAGGGTTCTAGTGACAGGCATGACTTTGCACTTAATGAGTGAATTTTAAGTCCAGTAGAGATCTGTTGGTTACCATCAAAGCATGCATGCCACTACTATATCCTTAGGGTTTCCAACTCTAAGTGGTCAGCCCTGAAATCATATATACAAGTAGTGTGTGTGTGTGTGTGTGTGTGTGTGTGTGTGTGTGTGTTAGGCATGTAACAGCAGTCAATGGAAAAAGAGACCATTTGAAAGAGAACAAGAAGAGTATGTGGGAAGATTGGAATGGAGGAAAGAGAAGGGAGAAATGTTACAATTATATCATTATCTCAAATATATATTCAGCAAGAAAGGGTCTTGCCCACTTGCTAGACCAAGGATCTTGTGACCCTGGCCTTTATAAGAGAAAGGGGATTTACAGGGTTTTTGTGGGGGAGGGGGCTGAGATAGGGTTTCTCTGTGGATTTGCAGCCTGTCCTACTAGCTCTTGTAGATCAGGCTGGCCTCAGATGCACAACGATCCACCTGCCTCTGCCTCCCGAGTGTTGGGATTAAAGGTGTTCCCACCACTGCCCACTGGGAATTTGCATTGTAATAAGCAAATTATCATGACTGTGATATCATGGGTCACTGGATAGATCCTAAAACTGAAGGTGAGTTTCCTTCTGTGAGTGAAACCTACAAAGAAGGGAGCTAGGCATACAGAATAAGATGGTATGCAGGACAGGGAGAGGACAAGACCTGAGAGGACAGGGCTCACAACTGAAGTGTTACATCTCACACTGAAGACCAAGGATCTCTAGTGATCAGCAGGAGTTAGGAGAGAGTAACTCATGGATTCTTCTCGGAAGCTTCCACAACTAAACACGGGTTCCTTTGGTGAGTACAAAGCCAATGCGCACAACTGGAAGAAAGGAGTGGAGGAAGATACAGGGCTTGGGAAACTGTATTTCTGGTTCCCTGATCTCTGTGTATGAGTAGGATTAGTCCCAAAGCACTACTGTCTCTGAATAAAGAAGTATGGGGATTTTTCTGTAGAATACTGTCTGTGTTTATACAGAAAAGAATCTATAGGGACTGTTACGTTCTGAGCATGCTCATCTGAAGGTCACAAAGCAGAAGCAGAAGCTCCCAAAGGAAAGATGGTGGGGAAAGGCTTATGGGCTTGCCCCACTTAAGATGACATGAAAGAGAGTCAGAGTAATTTGGTCCCCTTGACTTGTTTCTTAAGCTTTTCCAGAGTTTTAACTTAATCAAAGAGAAAACAACTTAGAAGATGCATTTGTATCTTAAAGGATGGTCAGATTCCGCCCTGTAAACCAATGGTGCTGGTCCTAAACGTGTCTACTTTGCTTAACAGAGAAACCCACACAAAAGAATGATGATGCCAATAGCTTGATTTTACTCCTGGGGTCTTCAGAGTTGCATGGGCATTGGCATCACTCTGGGCTTCCTGATTGCCAGCCCCATGTAGCTAAAACAGAGTGGCTTGAGGAGAAAAGACAGTGGAAGGAACTGGGGATCAAGCGAGGGGACTTGGCAGTGGCGCTTGTGTGAGGTGTCAATACTCCAAGGCCAGCAGCAGTGATGGAATGGATGGAGTGGAGGCATCCACCACCCAGTTTTCCGTGTTTGTTCTCCTTTATGTGTGATGCACATGAACCTGGGACTGAAAACAAGGCATGTGCCAGGACGTACAGATAATGATTTCATGGACAGCAAAACTGAGGCCCCCAAAGTTTCACTGGTTTGCCTATGGCTGTCATGCTTTTAGTGGCTGAGCCTTGTTTCTAGTCCACATCTATCACACAAAAAGAGTAAAGCCTTAGCTACTTCTCTTATCATCTCTCTGCTCCTTTTTGTTATTTTTAACAATGAGTCTTAGAGGTGGAAATTTAAGGAACCCTGGCCACATAAACCCCGGGCTTGGGGCTGTAAGTGCAGCCTCCTCTGGGTAAACGGAGAGAGAGTGCTAATCAGCATTTTTCTATTATTAGTCTACATTAATTTAGTTTATATACTAATTAATATTAATATATTAGATTCTACATTAATTACTGGAGATTCTGACAGTTTGAGTTCAGGAAGGCTAATGTGAGGGCAGTCGTGAGAAGTTAGAGCAGAGACCTCAAGACTTCCAGAAGCACACTCTGTGTTTCAGCTCCAGGGACAAAGTGACAAGGACGTGGGGTTGGAAATGTGAAAATGAAGAGGGCCACTTACCATGCCACCCCTTCTCCCCAGAGCTTGCTCGTTCTCTCTCTCTCTCTCTCTCTCTCTCTCTCTCTCTCTCTCTCTCTCTCTCTCTCTCTCTCTCTCTCACCTTGCTGGAATTGTTCTCTAAATAGCCTAGAACGTGGACTAACGGGTGGGGGAAGATTGATGAAATTTTGACATTTGTGTTGGAAAAGGTTGTAGACACTTCTGTTATTTGCTTCCTGACTGGCAACTATTTCTTTCTCCTGGAGCAGGACACTGGTTTCACTTGGAAAGCCTCGTACCAATACCTAAAGCCCCTGAAATTCTGACATTTCAGACCCCTCCCCCAAACCTACACCTGACCATCACTATATGCTACCTCCATGCCTTGTGCTTGACTCGAGTGAGTCAATGGGACGCAAAGCCCCTGCGTTCCTTTTCAAGTTGGGAAAGGGTCTTTTGCACTCAGACTTGAGTGACTTAATGCTCAACTTCATCATAGACTCTGAAGTCATCTTCAGTCTTGTTTCATAGCTCTTCATTTTGGGTTATTTTCTCTGTATCAAGAATTCTAGTTCTCCTTTGCCCAGCATCTATATTTTCAATTTTCATAGAAGTCATCTTAATTTATTATACTTGCCTACATGGTCCACTCCTTTAGTTAATTAAAGTTGGGAAAATAAAGTTTTATAATGTGTTCAGACTCCCTACACAGATAGAAGGAGTCAAGACAAGATTCCCCCCTTTCCAATGCAGAAGTTGACTTAACTACGGCTCTGTAACCTTTGCTGAGATCTAGAAAGTTACCTTTGTCATTGGGTATTTCAACATCAGAAGAGCATAATTACTTACATCTCTGTGGTGCAGTTGGGCCAAGTCTCACTCCTTTGAAGTTATGTAATCCAACTAATAATCAGTTGCAGCCTCAAACCCAGAATGTTACTGACAAGATACTGGAATAAGGGTGGCGGGATCATATTCTGGGGGGCTCTTTACGGGGTCACCTTCCTCCAAAGGCAGGAGGCAAAAGGAGAGGGTGAGTCCTTCCCTCCCCATCACGCCTTAGCATGGACTTCTTCAAGTTTCCCTTCCTGACCACTCTGGCCCTTGAGCTCCACTCTTCATGGTGTCTGACAAGGTCTTCCATCCGAAGCAGCTCATGCCTCTCCCTTTCTGAATGCCAAAGGGGCCCCATCTTACCAAGTCAAACCTCGAGACCTGACTTGGAATTGGTGCCATGCTGCCTTTCCAATGACCTCTCGCCCTTGCTTCTCTGGTTTCCCATTTCTTCTATGCTGCGCTCAGCAGGCAACAAGCACCTACAGGTGCAAGCCTTTGGCACCTCTGCACCTTTGCATGTGTCTCTGCCTCACCTGAAAAGCCTCTTTCCTGCGACAATGCTCAGCACCTACCATAGGTCTCCACTATATTTAAACTCCCTGAGTGAGTCTGTTGTGCAGGGTTGAGAGCAGACTCTTCAAGTCCAAATTCCAGTTTCTCCTACTTCTCTGTGAGACTCTTGGATAAGATAGACTTTATTTCCCCATCTGTATAATGGGAAAAAGAAGAGGACCTCGAAGACTTGGGTGTGAGTTTTAAATGTGACAAATAACACAAGGCAATTGCCTAAGCCATAAATACTCTGTGAGAAGTGTGTGTATGTGTGTGATTGTGTATATCTATTTGTGTGCATTTATGTGTGAGTCTGTATGTGTGTGCACACGTGTATGTGTGTATTTATCTCTGTGACTATGTATGTTTATATGTGTGAGCATGTGTTTGTGTGTGCTACGTGTATGTGTGTATCTGTGTGATTACGTATGTCTATTTATGCAAGTGTGTGTTTGTGTGTATATGTCTGTGCATGTGTGTATATACCTGTATGACTATGTAACTGTGTGTGTGTATGTCTGTGTATGGTGTGTGTGTATTCTTGTGTGACTATGTATATCTCTCTCTCTGTGTGTGTGTGTGTGTGTGTGTGTGTGTGTGTGTGTGTGTGTAGGCTAGTGGTCAACTGTGAGTATCTTTCATACAATCTACCTTGTTTTGGGGATATGAGACTAGCTAATTCAGCTAGACTGGGTGGCCAGTGAACCAAAGATCTATCTGCCTGTCTCTGCCTCCATGCCAGCATGCTTAACTTTTAACGCAGGCTAGGGGAATTGAACTCAAGTCCTCGTGTTTGTGTGGCAAACAACTTACAGACTGAGCCATCTCTCCAGCCCCCATACCCCACACAACATGTACCACGAGCATCTTCTGCCCCTTCTACACATCATGTATCTGTCTCTAGGCACACGGCAGCATTGTCAAGGACAACAACTGTGACTTTTCTCTAAGCCCTTGGTGTTTACTAGTCAATTTCTTTCCTTCCCTCTGCTTCAGACACAGGCTGTTTTGGGCGCTCCATGAGTAGCAACTTCTAATTTCATCATGAGTGACACTACCCAGGATTATGTATCAGTAGATAGGGACAATGAAGAGCCATGATGGGGGTACTGGTTGTGGGACAAAACCATTACTATTCAGGAAGACGCAGGATTGCACAGCTACTGTTAACCTAATGGTTATGGTGGTCCATCTCTACAAGTGACAGTACAGGATAGAACAACCTGTTCTTATGGAAACAAACAGCTGGCCAAAGAAAGGCCGGGCTTGTGTAGAAATGAAGGAAGCTCCAGGAAAATGTGCAAGCGCCAACCGTGCTCCCATGGGCAAAGCCCTTGGAGCTGTGAGCTAGGCTGCTGGCAGAGAACCAGGGTGGGAGGCAGTGTTTAAATGCTTTGCTCTCGCTCCAGACAGCTGGCCTATGACTGCTCATACCTCAGCCAAAGAGCAAGCAATCTAATCTGAGATTATATTTTGGTAAAAAAAAAATAGGCTCGGTTGAGAAAGGTCAAGTTGTACTGACCAACTCCCCCCTACACACAGACACACACACAGACACACACACAGACACACACACAGACACACACACACACACACACACACTGTATTATTGCTTCTCCAGCTGTGAGAACTCTCTTGGGAACAGTGACAGCTCTCATCTGCCTTAAACAGACCAAAGACAGCACCTCTGCCTTCTGCCCTACATATTTGTGGATTTTGAGATCTGTACTAGCCAGCATTTAGATATTACCTTAATGTGAATTGTCAACGACTTCTTTCTTTTTTTAATTTATTTATTATATATGTAGTGTTCTGGGAACAAGATATCAGATCTCATTACAATGGGTGTGAGCCATCATGTGGTTGCTGGGAATTGAACTCAGGACCTCCAGAGCAGCAGTCAGTTCTCTTACCCTCTGAGCCATCTTCCCAGGCCATCAACGACTTCTTAATGCAAATTGTTAATGACTTCTCAGGACAGCCACTGGAAGCCACGTGGTAATCCTCTCTGGTGACAAATCAAAATGTGAAGCATTTTGCTCAAGGTCACATAGCTTGGGTCAAATGAAAGCAGGAGTCACACTTTGAAGATGAAAAGATCTGGATTTTAATCTTTACCTGCTCCTTAGCAGCAAGATGACCTTGGTCAAGCTCTTTCTCCACAGAGTCGACATTTTCTAGTTGTTGAAATGACATGTCAAGCTTGCTTGCTGCACAGATTTATTATCTATTGTGTGAAACCCTTATGTGAAAGGTCTGAATGTCAAGTACATGGCCTCACAATCCCGTCCCCATTTATTCCTTTTGCTTAGTGCTGCACCAGTCAGCGCCTGGGCTCAGATCAACTGATCCTCAACTCACGCTCTTTCCACACTCCATGCTGCCTAACACCCCGTATCTCCACCTCTGTGATAACATAGTGCGGGGGAGGCAGTGAGGGTGATCCCTGGCAACCAGAAAAGCATGAATCCATTGATTCATTCGTGCAGTGGGTGAGCACCACGAGGCTTTAGTTGGATAGCAATTCCAGCTTTGAGAATTCAACTAAATTTGTCTGCGGGAAGTCAAGTGGCCGTGTCTGATAGCCAAATGCATGGACTAAGCTTAAGTTTCTGGAAGCATCGTGAGCTTTGCCTGTGACGTTACAGCTCAGTGTGGTACAGGAGATCAGAATAGAATGCCAGCATTTAACACTCTCAGATTGCCGGAGCAGAGGTTCCACAAGTAAGAGAAAGCAGCTTGTGGTCTTTCTGAGCCCAGGTTACCACACTCAGTAAAAGACTTTTTAATTGCAAAGAGACGTTTCTTTGATGAGGGGTGAGCACTGCAGTAATGTGTGGGTATAGACTTTTTTTTATTTTTTTTATTGTTAAAAGAAAAATTTACATTTACTCCCTTTGTCCCAGGCCCTCCCGCTCCCCCACTACCCCACCGCCCTCCCCCTACTTCCTTGATTTGGGGCAGGATACCCTGCCCTGTGGAAAGCCCAAAACCCTCCCCTCTCTATCTCGGCCTAAGAAGGTGTGCATCCATATAGAATAGGTTCCCAAAAGGCCAATACATGCAGAAGAGATAGGTCCCTGTATTGGAGAAGGGAATAAGGTATCTACATTAAGGGAGTCATTTTATGATTGGCAAGAGACTTGTCTCTAGAGGGGATTCCAGGTGTTCACAGGGAGGTCCCCAACTAGGTTCTTGGGCAGCAGAGGAGAGGGTGCCTGAAATGACTTTTCCCCATAGTTACATTGATGAATATCTTCATCATCACCATAGAAATTTCGCATGATGGATGGAGATAGAACCAGAGACCCACATTCACATCAGAGGAAGGGACTGAGTTACCAAGGTCCAGTGGAAGAGCAGAAGGAGGGAGAAGATGAGCAAGGAAGTCAGGACTGTGAGGGACTGGTCCACCAACTGAGACAGTGCACTTGATCTATTGGGAGCTCATCAAATCCAGCTGGACCAGGACTGAAGGAGCATATGACCAAACTGGACTCTCTGAATGTGGCTGCCAATGGGGACTGACAGGTATAGACTTTTTAATTGCAAAGAGATGTTTTTTTGATGAGGGGTGAGCACTGCACTCATGTGTGGGTATAAGGACAAATGTTTAGGTTGCTGCTGGGGATTATGGCAGCTTAGCAAAGTAGAAGCTGTAGATCCTCCTACTCCAGGATCAGCAACCTCATTAGCACTGAGGGATTAGTGAGATTTCCAGTGTCAGACTTGATTTCCCTCATAGTGAGTGAGACTTAAGCCCAATCAGAGAGCCGTTGGTTACTGCCAAGGTGCGCATGCCACTACTGCATTATTGGGGTTATTATGCCATTGATGTGGCTCACAGGTCTCACAGCTGGGTAGGACCATTGGTGGCTTCCATCTCCCAGAAGCTTTTAAATGTTGTCTGGGACCATGAGAGCTAGTCCTCAAGGAAGGGACATTCAGATCAATTCCAGCTCAGGGACCTCTGGGTCCTGCGTCTGAAATACACAGTGTCTTCATCAATAGGGATTTACCTTCCATATCTGCAGGATACCCAATGGCAATAGCGATAGGCTGTATGTTTTGATAATCTCTTGGGCATACCTGACTAGTAGCTTAAATGAGGGCTTTTCCCCAAAGAAATTTCTCTTGCAACAGACAGATATCATTGTAGCAACTACAACCACTTAAAATGCAGAGTGTGATGTGTTATCCAGTCCCAGTGGGGTGCATCTACAAAACATTCCTACACCTAAGGCTCAGAAAAGGGGCAGAAAGATTTCAACAGCCAGAAGGTCAGGGAGTTTGCTGTAAGATTGTGTCTTCTAGTAATATCAGAAGTTACACTCATAAAGTCTCGCCAATATGTTTGCCCAAACATGAGATAAACAAGGATGACATCAATAAACTTGATAAAGTTGACTGGAGAAAATCCATGAGTGTAGAAATATTTTGCTTGTATTTTAATAAACAAAACTTGCCTGAAGGTCATTGAGTAAAACAGCTGCACTTATCAGCCTTACAGACCAGGCAGTGGTGACACACACCTTTAATCCCAGTAGACATGCAAATTTGGCATAGAGAGGATTATAAGATGGGAGGAGACATTCTGAGATTTCTGGAGGCAGGATCGCCATTGCGGACTGAGGTAGAGGTAAGAGCCAGCGGCTAGCTGTTTTGCTTTTCTGACCTTCAGGCAAGCTTTATTTGTTAAAATACAAATGAGATGTCACTATAGATGAAGCCTCAACACTACACAAAGAACTACAGGCAACTAAAGAATTGGAATAGGGAGAAAGCTTCCAGGAAAGTGCACACTGATTTCTTATCCAATACCAAATGATCAGCCCCCAAAACACACATATGAGCAAGATCATAGAAACGGAGTGGGTTACATTTAGAAATATGTATGTATGTATGTATGTATGTATGTGTATTATGTAAATTTCTTTTGGTAAGATGGTCATTATTGCAATACCTATTCCACCTATCCATAAACGTGGATACCTTTCATCTTTCTCAATCTCTTTCTTCAGAGATTACATGTTTTCATTTTCTATGTCTTTCATGATTATATTTATTCCTAGCTATTGTTAAGTCTATAATTCCTGATTTTAATGGACCATCTTTGAGACTATTTTTCCATTTTGGATGATGTGGGCTGTAGGTTTATTGTATATAGCCTTCATTATATTGAAATGTGTTTCCTTTAGTCATGGATCCTAGCTCCAAACCTTAAGATGTGAGTATATGATGTATATTAGCTTCAGAAAGAAGGATGTAAAAGTGGAACCATGGGAGGCAGAGAAGGAGATTTAGAGACACGAATAGCAAAACATAGGCACTGGGAAGCAGGAAATGTGAAAGACAAGCGTGGACTTTAACTGGGGGAGGGTAATGCAGAGGAAAAGTGAGGAAGGAGGGATAAAGAATACTAAACACATCTGAAAAACTCATAAGGAAACACTATTTTACATTTCCTTGAAAATATATTTGTGTGCATATGTACATATATGGTAGGATATTAAATCAGTACATTAGATAGGTAGATGGATAGATAGGTAGGTAGATAGATAGATAATAAATGGATGGATACACAGAAAGATGATAGATTGATAGATAGATAAATAATAGATGGATGGATAGATAGATGACAGATAGGTAGATGATAGACAGACAGAGAGATGGATGGTTAGATAGATGACAAATGGATAGATGGATGGATGGATAGATAGATGGATTTATAGATGGATAGACAGATAGACAGATAGATAGATAGACAGATAGATAGATAGATAGATAAATAGATAGATAGATAGATAGACAGATAGATAGATGAGTTATACTATGCCACCTAAGATGGCAATGCTCCTATACACCATCTAATAAAAACCCCAGTGCTGGGTATAGGAAACTTTCCTTCAAGTTGATGGCAGGGGAATCCAGGAGCACTTTCCAAAAGAAAGTTGATACTGTTGGCCTTGGTTTTCTACAAAAATTTAAAGAAAAGACCCTTTTGCTAAAGACATATAAACTTGGAACATAGAACTTGAAACTTGAATTGTGCTGGAATTGATCTAGAAGGCTCCTTCTTTAGAACTCTCTTTCTCTCCATAGTATCTGAAAGTGCTATGCAAATTACTGAGGAAAGGCAATCAATAATCAATGAAACACAGTGATGACCAGTCAACCAAGGTAGTTCCAATGATGTCATAGTGGAACTTACATCCTGGGAAGAACTGACAGCTATCTCGTTGGACTTATGACCTGCTTAGTTGGAGGAAATTCATGTCTGGTACTATGAATCTAGTCAACCACTTATGACTTGTGAGGTCATGGTACCTCAGGAGGACCTACTCTACTTTCCCACCAGTATAATCTCTAACTGCATTTCCAATACCTACCCTCATAGCCACAGATAAAAGCAGCCTTCACCGTTTATCAAAAATCTTTTTGTTAGTAGATAGATACCATCAAGGAAATCCACAACGGGTCAAAATGCAGAGAACAGCTGACCATGGGATTCCCAAATGATACACAGCACAACCCAACACCTAAATCTCAGGAAATGACATGGAAGAGGGGGCAGAAAGATTGTAAGAGCCAAAGAACTAGGACATCTGCTGCAAGATGGTGTCACCTATATATGACCGGGAAGCTGCACCCAGAAAACCTCAATAAACAGTCACTTAAGCAAGACCATCAGTGATAACAGTTGAGTAGCCAACATGACTGGGTGGATCCTACAAGGCCCCACTTTTACAGACAATTAATAGCTACTGCGAGTTGAGGTGTGGCAGGTTCAGAGGTGAATATAACATGATAGAAAATATAACCTGAATTGTCAGAGATTAGTGCAGACAAGAATGTATCCTTGTGGAGCTTAGGATGCAATGAATTTCATCGAAATGAATCAAACAGCAATGCCCACTACACGGATGCTCAAGACTCGTTCATGTATCTGTGTGGTTTTTTTTGTTGTTTTTTTTGTTTGTTTGTTTGTTTTGTTTTTTCGAGACAGGGTTTCTCTGTGGCTTTGGAGCCTGCGCTGGAACTAGCTCTTGTAGACCAGGCTGGTCTCGAACTCACAGAGATCTGCCTGCCTCTGCCTCCTGAGTGCTGGGATTAAAGGCGTGTGCCACCTCCGCCTGGCTGTAACCTTTCTACAACAAAAACAGTTCTGCAAATTCCTGGTTGCTTGATTCCACTATAACAATACATTAGCTTTTGTAAATGCTCAGGGTGTGTGAGTATGTGTGTGTGTGTGTGTGTGTGTGTGTGTGTGTGCCACACTCATCTGGCTTTACAGATGGGTTCCGGCGAACTGAACGGTCATTATACTTGAGGAGCAAACACTTAATCCTTCAAGCCATCTGTCCATCCAGGCATAATTTTGTTAAATAGAGAAGTTTTATTTTTTAAAACTAGTGAGTTTCATTACCACATTCAATGAATATATTTACTTCTAAATAAGCCCTTTTTGGCAATTTTAAATTTGCAAACCATTGCACAACTATTTTAAGACATGTTCTGAACGCCTAAATGTGAAGCTCGTGGTGGAACCGAGAGATTTCTGTGATTGTGACAATCACTGTGAACACAGCCTTCACTGTAACCCAAAACACCCTCCATTTCAATCTCAGACAATGCAAATGGAGAGCAGAGGGGCTGTCACTCTGACACAAGCAGGCTTGAACCCAGAAATTTGCTCTCTGTGTGAATTGCCTCTGTACCATAGTTTGGACCTGAGCAACCACAGTGCACCCCTGGAGTAAGCTCATTTCTTAGGGTGTCTTTGCTCCACTATGAGCTCCTTAGAACGGCTGATGAGCCCTTCACCAATGCATGACACAAGAGAGAATTGGTCTTGATCAACTGGCATATGCTGTGCCCTTGGGCATATCTCTGCCTTCTTTTGAACTCTCGGATCTCTGCCCAGCTGTGATGATGATCATCTCTAGGCTCGGAAGCAGCCGCACCATGTGGGTTGTTCCGTTAGGAGCAGAAGCGGCGCTCTCCAGGAAATGGTGAGCCTAAGGGGCATTACGAGACATGTGGTTACTTCTGTGCCCTCAATCTCATTTGTCTTGTCCAACTTTGAGAATTACAAGGGAAGTCAGCCCATTACTCGTTACCCAGCTGTCCATTTTGCAAATATATCAACTGATTTTCTGACAAATCTGATGGCACAATTAAAGAAAAGAAGAGGCTGTTAAAATGTTAATATATCTGTTGCTGTTTTAGCTTTGTGACCACATGTTCAACTTAAAAGAGAGAAATTTGGCTCATGGTTTTAGAGGTTTTGATCATTCAGGGTAGTAAAGGTGTGTTAGAGATCAACCCACATCATGATAACCAGGAAGGACAGACCACACACACACACACACACACAGAGACACATACACACATGCACACACACATACACAAACACATACACACACAGAGACACATACACACAGACACATACAAACATACACACACATACACACACATACACACATATACACACATACACACATAGATATACACACATACACACATATACACACATACACACACATATACACACAATCACACACACATACACACACACACACACACACGAGTAGTTGGCTTAATTCTACGTGAGTCCCCAGCCTATAGGGTAATACCGTCCATATTTAAGGTGTATATTCTCAGCTTGATTTATTTTTTTTTTCTGGGAATGTCCTCACGGACACACCCATGATCATCTTTAGTAATCTCCCCAATGTCTTTTAATCCAATCAAGTTGGCCATCTAGATTAACCATCGCAGTATAAAGAGTCTCTCATTTGCTCCTGGAAGTACAGACCCTGCAGGTCAGTGTAGCCTGGCTGTCAGCTGCGGGGTATGAGTGTTGGCACATCCCGTGCTTGGCATGCCATAGGGATTCTCATTGTGCTCCACTCAGTTTGCTGTGGATTAAATAGAAAACGTCCCCGGTAGGCTCCTGGGTTTGAACACTTGGTCCCAGTGGTTGGTGCTGTGCTGGGAGATTAGAGAGACTTTAGAAGTGGAGCCTCCCAGGAAGAAGGATGTCACTGGTTTTGGTGTTCTAAGGTGCGGCCCATTTCTTGTCTACTCTTCTTGACTGCAGACACAATGCCACCAGCTGCTTCAGTTTCCCTTTGCTGTATCTTCCACACCATAATGGATTTTACCCACAAATCTAAAGTCCTTCCTTTATGAAGCTCCTCCTCTTCAGGTCACAGCAGCAAAAACTACAAGGAATACGGTTTTGGATTATAATGTTTGTATATTTGATATTCATCTATCTCTGCATTTCACCTAAATGACCTGAAACTTGTATTATAGCTTAAATGCGTAGGTATCTACTTGGGCTGAGACTAATCTTCAGCTTCATTGTAAACGAATCCATCAGAACCATTAGCACCTTTTTTTATTAGCTTACAAAGAATTCGGTTGCATTATGCCATTTTTTCTTTGTTTGTTGTTTTTATTAAGCTATATATTTTTCTCCATGCCCCTCCTTTCCTCTCCCCTCCCTTTCTACCCTCTTCAATGATCCCCACACTCCCAATTTACTCAGGAGGTCTTGTCTTTTTTTACTTCCCATGTAGACTAAACCCATGTAAGTCTCTCTTAGGGTCCTCTTTGTTGTCTAGGTTCTCTGGGGTTGTGAATTGTAGGCTGATTTTCCTTTGCTTTATGTCTAAAGCCACTTATGAGTAACAACATATTATATTTATCTTTCTGGGTCTGGGTTACCTCACTCAATATGATGTTTTCTAGATCCATCCATTTGCCGGCAAATTTCAAGATGTCATTATTTTTTCCCACTGTGAAGTACTCCACTGTGTAAATGTACCACATTTTCTTTATACATTCTTTGGTTGAAAGGTTTTTAAGATGTTTCCAGGTTCTGGCTATGACAAATAATGCTGCTATGAGCATAGTTAATCACATGTCATTATGGTATGATTGAACATCCTTTGGGTATTGCTGGGACTTGAGGTAGGTTGTTTCCTAATTTTCTGAGAAATCGTCCTAGTGGTTTTCAAAGTGCTGTACCAGTTTGCACTCCCACCAGCAATGGAGGAGTGTTCCCTTTACCCCACACCGACTCCAGCATAAGGTGTTATCAGTGTTTTTGATCTTGGCCATTCTGACAGGTATAAGATGGACTCTCTCAATGTTGTTTTGATTTGCATTTCTCTGACAGCTAAGGATGTTGATTGAGCATTTCCTTAAGTGTCTTTCAGTCATTTTAGATTCATCTGTTAAGAGCTCTCTGTTTAGGTCTGTACCCCATGTTTTTAAGTGGATTATTTGTTCTTTTGATGACTAGTTTCTTGAGTTCTTTGTATATTTTGGATATCAGCCCTCTGTCTGATGTGGGGTTGGTGAAGATCTTTTCTCATTCTGTAGGCTGACGTTTTGTCTTGTTGACAGTGCCTTTTGCTTTACAGAAGCTT
>JAQHUG010000267.1:2199473-2210673 GCA_028555095.1 Dicrostonyx torquatus | reverse complement strand
TTCTCCATTTATGGTGATTGAAAGTTTTTCTGGGTATAGTAGTCTGGGCTGGCATCTGGGGTCTCTTAGTGTCTGCATAACACCTGACCAGGACCTTCTGGCTTTCATTGTTTTCATTGAGAAACCAGGGGTAGTTCTGATAGGCCTGCCTTTATATGTTACTTGGCCTTTTCCCTTTATAGTTCTCAAATTTTCTCTGATTGGTGTAGTTGGGGCAATATTTCTTGTGACCACTCTTCCAGCTGCCAGTGGATCCAAGGCTCAGATGGTTGCTCTTTGTGGTGGAGTCAGAGCCACAGTTACAGTCACCCTAGCGGTTGCTTAGCATTCCTGGAGGCTGTTCTGCAATCCTGGAGGTTGTTCCTGCTTGGAGGTCTCAGGCTGGGGCCTGCTCCTGCGGAGGTCACTGGCTTCTCATGATCTCCTGACTAACTTTTTAGTCTATATTCACTCTCATAACCACAAACAAATATTCGGGAAGGATCCACATTTAAAAGTGCATGTGGTGCTTGTCTTTCTGAGGCTGGGTCACCTCGTTCAATATAAGACTTTACAGTTCCATGTATTTTCCCATAATTTTTGTAGTTTCTCTTTTCTTAACTGCTGAACAGATACAGTCTTCTATAGATGTACATCTCCACTGGTTCTACTTCCTCTTTGGGCACCATTTTTAGAGCACACAGAGAGAATATTCTTGTGTTGTTTTGTTTTTGAACAGGGTTCCTCTGTGCAATAGCCTGGACTGATCTGGAACTCACTTTTTAGACGAAGCTGACCTCGAACTCACAGATATCTGTCTGCCTCTGCCTCCCAAGTGCTGGGACTAAAGGTGTGCACCACCATGCCTGGCTTGAGAGAATATTCTTGCACACAGCATGGGGGCTCTTAAGTTAGTCATTGGCCCTCTCCGTGCTCAGAGTTTGTGTGTTTTACATTTGTGAAGAACGTATTTAGGTTGTCACAGTCTTTGTGAGTTCATATGAGCACCAACCCCCATGGCTTTGGGAGACATTGTAAACTTGGAGTCATCTACAACCCCTAGCTCTTAAAATCTCCCCACCCCCTTTTCCTCATAAATACCCAAGCCTTGAGGAAAGGAATTTGATATTTCTATTTAGGCCTGAATCCTTCGATGTCTCTCACTATCTGGACATTGTCTAGTTGCCATCACAACCTGTCACCGGTTTTAGAGCCGTGTGGTGAGCACGGTGCTGGGCTGGTTAATGGCTCAGACCCTGGTTCACGTCCACAGATCTCAAGTCGTTGCTCTGCCTAGAATCTCCCCCTTTCCTCCTTCTCCAACCGATGGCCCATTCCCCTCTCTTCTGTGCTCACCAGCCCAATGAGGACTTTTTCACCGTCCCACAACAGAAGCCCGGTGACACTCTCTCACTGATGGAGGGACAGGGGCCTGCTTCAGTTATTTCCGAGTATGTGCTTGGTAAGTTTTGATTGATGGATGAACAAAAAGTCAGAAGAAAGCAGACAAAACTCCAGGACTTCATTCTAGTCTTGCATCAACAATCAAATCACACGTATCTGCAGGCAGATGAATTGTTCTGAGTCTCTACTTCTTCATAGGCTTGTGGCTGAAAGCCATTAAAGGTCTCTGTTCAGCTCTGGATTTTATGATTCTCTCTCTCCCCCTCTCGGTGAATTATAATTGTCTTTGCAGAAATGATATTTGACTGCCATAAATCACTAAATTCAGAAAGCTGCAAAGAAGGACTTACTCCAGATCCTCCTCTGCAGAAATAACTGTGAATAACAACCGAGAAGCAAAGCCTGTGCACCTTCTCCTAAGCTTAGAGCTTGTGATACTAGTAGGAAGCAGATTGACAGGCAGAAATGCAGTCGTAAGACTGATCACAGTATCCTAGCTTCATCTGGGATACAGTATTCAATAATGTTTATCTTGTAGGAAGCAGATTGATAGACAGAAATGCAGTCGTAAGACTGATCACAGTACCCTAGCTTCATCTGGAATACAGTATTCAATAATGTTTATCTTGGATGAAGCATAAAAATGAAGAAATTGAAATAAAGCTAAAGGAATGGTTGTAATGTGAAGTTCTATTATTTCAGCGCTGCACCTTACGAGGGTCGTCCAGTAGACAGCAGTAGCGGAGAGGTTCCAGAGCAGAGGATAGAGAAAACTCCCAACCCTGAGCAGGAAACCCACACCCTGGCTAGAAGGGCATGCTGCAGGAGCCTTGATGTGGGAGTGTTCTCCTGTATTTTGTATTACTCTCATTGGTTGAATAAAGAAGCTTCCTGGCCTATAAGATAGATCAGCCCTTAGGTGGGCAGAGTAGAACAGAATGGAAGTTCTGAGATGAAAGGAAGTGGGTCAGATGCCATGACGCCCCCGCCAGAGATGGATGCAGGTTAGACTTTTCCAGTAAGTCACCGGTGACACACAGACTTTTATAATGGGTTAGTTTAGATGTGAGAGCTAGCCAAGAAAAGACTAGTGATAATGGGCCAGGCAGAATTTAAATGAATCTAGTTTGTGTGTGATTTGTGTATTCTGGGTATAGCCATGTGGACATGCGGCCATGTGGCTGGGAGCCGGGCGGGACACAGCTGGCTGCTCCCGCCATTTACAACAGAGCCTGAGGGGATGGCTTGGTGGGCTGGCGAAGGCACGGCAGTGCCAGATGTCCAGCCTTGCGCTGTAATTGACCCAGACTACTCTGAGTCTGCTTCCTGAGGCTGTCAGCGGAGGACATGGGCGGTCTGTTTGGTGAGCCCCAATCCTGAAGAACTGACATCTCTGGAGACATGACAAATCCACTCAGTGATCCAAAGTGATTGAGGGCAGACAGAGGGGTCGTCCTGACAGATGTGGAGACAGTGCCCTGACTTGTATCTGAGGCTACTGGAAATGATTGACAAATTTAACTGTGGTTGGTCCTTGCCCTCCCCAGTCTCAGTCCTTCTCCATTTATGCAGAGAGATGAACTTGGGTTTTGTAGCTGTATTTATCAGAGGATAGGGAGATCGTGACAAGAATCAGATATGTCTTGACAAATTAAATAAGAGCATAGGGGTGGGGTCACAGGACGGAATACCAGCCATGCTTTTTCGGGGTTGGACAGGGAAACAGGGTGCAACACTGTAGAATGATACAACTCTCAAAGACCTACATTTAAATCCAGGGGTTAGGGATCAAACATTATGATGCTCACTGTCTAAGCATGAGGACTTGACTGATTCAGTGCAGCGAGGAGTGTTTGCTGTTCCGGGACTGAGGAGATGGAAGCAAGCAGATCCCTGAGGCTCCCTGGCCAACCAGCCCACTGAATTGGTAATCCCAAGGCCAAGGAGAGACAACGTCTCAAACAAACAAAAACAAGACAGGACTTGGGGTCCTGGAGACCCAGCGTTGGGCCAGTCCTGAACCAAAATCAGTGCAACGCTCAGACCTCTCGGAGGAGTTTCTCCGTTCAGTGGCGGTGGCTAATGCAGAAACTCAAAAGCGAAGCAAGTCCATAGAAGTGCGTGTGGGGTACTAAGTCACAAGTGGGTACATCTTTATCACACACCTTCCTCAAGACCCAGACATGCACGAGATCTAGCCGGTCAGCATGCCAGCATGGAGGGGGAGGAGCTCGTCAGCCCCCACCCCTCGCGGAGGTGTTGTGGAAGGTTGGTGGTTTCTTGGAGAGGGAGTCAGTTTTCTTCAAGTGTGTGCCTCCTTGTAGGTCGACCATGCTCCAGTCCATGGTCCTACACCTTGGAGTACATGCACGGCACAAGCTGGAGGTGACTGATTATTAAATGAAAGCAAACAGAAGGACTGCTGCTGTTCTTTAAAGTAAGATGGCCACGCTCACGGGGCGAGGACTGGGGGCCTGGATTAGAGGTGCCATGGCACTGATGCCGTGTCAGAAGCTCCTTCCGAGCACGATCGCCCTTCCCTCCCACCCAGTTCTGCCACCCTCAGGAAAGAAGACGGCTAGCTTTCATTTGCTGAAAGGGTTAAAGTTTTCATATGACATTTTTTCCAAATGAAGTTCTATATATTAAAGCAAAAATATCAGATTATTGTAAACCTTTATTATTGAAGATTTACCTCTATAAGAATATTATTATATCCTCATGTTAAAGGCTTAAAAATTAAGGTGACATCCCTTGAGTAACAGTGTCTGAGGCTGACCTGTGGCCTCCTGTTGTAAGAGGCAGGAGCAGCGGGCTGTGTCCCGCCTGGCTCCTGGCCATACAGCCTCATGGCTATACCCGGAATATACAAATTACAAACTGGATTCATTTAAACTCTGCCTGGCCCATTATCATTAGCCTCTTCTTGGCTAACTCTCACATCTTATTTCACCCCATTTTAATAGTCTGTAAGTCACCACGAGGTAATGGGCTTACTGGGAAGATACAGCATGTCTGACCTTGGCGGCTTCATGGCGGCTCTCCCCCTTGCCTTCTCTTCTTCCCAGCATACTGTTCTCTTTTCCCCACCTATCTAAGTCCTGCCCTATCAAATGGCCAAGGCAGCTTCTTTATTAACCAATGAAAGTAACACAAAACATAGAAGAACCCTCCTACACACACACACACACACACACACACACACACACACACACACACCTCTTATTCCTAGTTAGCTATTATGAATATCAATAAGACTGGGGTTCAGAAAGATCATTCAGATTTACATAAAACTGCCTTAAGACTTCTGTTTGCTGAGAGCCCCGTGTCCAGTAACTGTTTCACACGCACACACACACACACACACACACACACAAACACACACACACACTACAGATATCAGCAGTCATGACTCTGACCATGTGCCTCTCACAGTGACAAACTGAGTCACAAAAGGTGACTATGCATAGCCAGTCAAAAAGATACTGGAAGTAGGGGTGGTTGTCCTTACTGCCTTACAGATGAAGGAGTTGAGTCTCCATCAGCTCAGAAGCTTGGAGTAAATGGCATAGCTGTGACAAAAGGCTTGACAGAAGAAACGTCTTCCCTTAAGGACGGAAGTATTATTTTGGCCTATTCGAGGGTACTGCCATCAAGGGGAAGGCTGGCGGCAGGAATGGGAGGCAGCTCTTTACATTGCTCCAGGAACTCTTCGAAGTACTGTCCGCCTGCATCCCATTCATGCAGACCTCAGTCCACTCAAGGAGCATGCTTGCCTTGCTCTGCTGTGCTCAGCAGCTCCCTCGGACCACAGGCTTGCTTTCTTACAGCATGTACTACACCGCATGGCAAACACTCCCCCTCTCTCTCCAATTATGCAACAAGATCTCCTGGGGGCACTGGCTAGGAGTTTTTCTAGCCCAGTATCCCTGACATGTAAGTACATGTTCTAGTACACATATTTAAATGAGCCAAGGAGTAGACAGATAAGAATGAGAAGGGGAACCCTGAAGCTCAACGGAGGAGTGGAGAGATTTCACTGCATAAAACCCACCAGTGGGCGTTCCCTCAGTCAGCTCTGATCTCAGTGTTTACAGCAGGCCAGAGTAGGATTGCCATCCTTCACTACAGAGTGGGTGGCACAGGGTGAAGGCAGGCAGGGCTGCAGAAAGTCCCAAGTGGCTGATTCTGTTAGGTTGTGCCACTGATACTCCATAGTGTGTGGCGGTTTCAGCCTCCTGCCTAAAAACACCAAGGGGTTGTAAATCACCCTGCTACAGCTGTCCAAATGATAAGTGCCTGGGAACTGGGGAGGCCACAGGGACAGGCTCTGTTCTGGGGAGCTACACAAGCCTGTTTCTGTTTCTAAGGTTCAGCAGTTTATACTGAAGTGCCTGGGGCTGGCTTAGCTCCCAAGTCAACGAGAAAGGAACAACATTTGCTCTCACAGTGGCAGCCATGGGGGAAAGGTCCCTGGAGAGCAGATGCTTCAGCCCTCAGGAGGTGTGGCCACTTGATGAAGAAATCTACTTCTAAGCCACCCTTGACTCTGGGGAAATTGCTTAAACTTCTTCCTTCCATTCCTCTCATCTGTAAAGTGGAGGAAGATTAAATAAATAAACAGCATTAAAAACTCATCTGTAAGAGTGCCTAGAGTAAGGTGGGTACTTGCTAATGTCAGTTTAATCACAGTGGGCATTGTCACTATCACCACTAGCATCATACATAATTATTAACATCATCCCCATTACCAGTACCATCACCAACAATCATTACCACCAATATTGCCATCATTATCACCATCATCGTTATCATCACTTTCAGCACCAGCACCATCATCTATCTGTCCGCCTGTCTGTCTATCTATCTATCTATCTATCTATCTATCATATGTCTATCTATCATCTATCTATATTTATCTATCATCTGTCTATCTATCATCTATCTATCTACCTATCTATCATCTATCTATTTATCTATCATCTGTCTATCATCTATCTACCTATCTATCATCTATCTACCTATCTATCATCTATCTACCTATCTATCATCTATCTATCTATCTATCTATTTATCTATCTATCTATCTATCTATCTATCATCCCTCTATCTTTCTATTTCCCTTCAAACCCATCTATCATCATCAGTGTATCACTGCTACTACCAACTCCGCTCTAACCATTATTATCATCATCACCCCGCTACCATTATCACACATCATCACCATCCTCTTAATCGTCATCACTACCACCACCGCCACTGTGATGACTCCCATAAGCATCAACACCAACATCGTTATCATCATGATCATCACTGATTATGCTCATTACATCATCGTCTTTGAACAGTTATAATTGTGTTACACGCAAGGATTTGTACTAGGCTATGAGAACTTTTGGAGCTGCAAATCTACGATGTCAAAGAGAAAGTCAACCACATAGACATCCAGATGTGCTGCAGTAAGGACCGGTTAAAGTACCACAGAGAAGAAGGTGGTAAAGACTTCTGAGTATAGACTGACTTACAAGAAAGGTCAAAGGAAGAACTAGGTGAGGCAGACAAAGTGGTATTGCCAGAGGTCTAAGACAGCAACCAAGTGGAAGGAAATCATGCAGACTCAGACCTGGAAGATAACTTCTGGACCCTCCATGATCCTACACAAAGTCTGTTTAAAGGTATGAGACTAGAACTGATGGCCTCAGGAAGTTCTTAAAAGAACTCATGGAAGCCAGGCGGCGGTGGTGCACGTCTTTAATCCCAGCACTCGGGAGGCAGAGGCAGGCGGATCTTTGTGAGTTCGAGACCAGCCTGGTCTACAAGAGCTAGTTCCAGGACAAGTTCCAAAGCCACAGAGAAACCCTGTCTCGAAAAACAAAAACAAAACAAAACAAAAAAGAGTTTTAAAAAAAGGGCTGGAGAGGTGGCTCAGTGGTTAAGAGCACTGGCTACTCTTTCAGAGGTCCTGGGTTCGATTCCTGGCAACCACATGGTGGCTCACAACCATCTGTAATGAGATCTGGTGCCCTCTTCTGGCATGTAGGCATATATGCAGAGCACTCATATATAAAACATAAATAAATAAATAAATCAAACTTAACCAAAGAAGGAAATAAGATTTAAAAAACAAAAAAGAACTCAGCAGACTCCTGGCCTCAACACACTCTAACATACGTTCTAAGTAGGTGGGTCTCCCCTGTAAGTCTCCCTCCTTATTATACATAGGAATAAGGACAGCACTGGATAGATAAATCCCAGCTAAATTGGTCTTGGGTTTCTTCTACCCACAAAAGCTCAGAAGGAGAAATACATGCTCCCCTGTTCCCAGTCTGCAAAACTTTATAGTCTTCACCCACACTACTGGGTGTGCAGGATTGATAGCTTTCCCAGAACTGGTTTCCATTTCATGTGCCCACCATTATTCCAGACAGTAAACATCTGAGCTCCTGCTAAATCATCAGGGTAGCCGCTGGAAAGAAACTCTTCAGCTCACTTTGTAAGTGAGAAAAATCATATCCAGGGCCACACAAACATTGAGTGACAGAAGCAAGATCCAAAGTCCACTCTGATGAATCCTAAACAGTCCAGCATTAACAGTCACGCAAGGTAGTCACTATAGTTACATTACAAGATGCAGAACCCGTAGAAGGCAGGATTCTGAGCATGTCTACGAGGAAGAACCTGGATTGGCTTCACTGATGTGGCGAGATTCACCACAAATGCCAGTGGTCTCATTCCATGGACTAGGAGCCAGGAGGAAGGAGAGAGTAAGCTGAGCACCAGCACTCTTTTCTCTTGGCTTTCTCACGGTGGATGCAATGTGACCATGACGACCAACTGTGTCATGCTTTGGCCTCCAGGACTTCTCCATCACAACGAACTGTATTCACAAACTGTGAGCCAAAGAACATGATCTTCCTTAAGAAGCTTTTTAAAAGGTGTGAGTGTGCATGGGTGAATGCATGTGTGAGTGTGTGTGTGTGTGTGTTCACGCGTTCATGTGTACACAGGAATGCAGATACCCACTGGGTCTAGTAGGGGATTTCGGATCTCCTGGCAATGGAGCTACAGTTGACTGAGAGTGCTGGGAGTCAAATTCAGGTTGTCTGTAATAGCGGTGTGTTTCTGAGCCCTAGTCCCAGCCCTTGGAGCAGCTTTCTCCAGGTATTTTGTCATGGCAACAAGAAAGGTAATGGATGGACCACAAACATGGTTACCCACACAGTTTTAAAGTAATTTGAATTTAATAAAGTTAAAATTTTAATTCTGGACACTGACCACATTTTAAATGTGGCTAGTGGTCCCCTAGTCGACAGTAAAGACATGCACCATTTCTGGGAACAGACAATCAGCACCCTTCTGCCTCTGGTGTCTTCAGAAGAGCCGTCTTATTTCCCTGTAGCTTTGCAACATTGTATTTAAGATGCTCCTGAGACCCACAAACCTACCCTCATAAGGTGGCCACCAGAAATAACCCATTTGGAAGGCAATTAAGCAATATGAATCATGAAAGGTGTGATTAATCAAAGCACATGGCAGAGGTAGAAGCCATGAAATGTGACAGCTGCTGCAAATCCGGACCCTGGGCTGAGAACAGAGCAGGAATGCCCAGGTGAGTTCCCATCCCCAGCTCCCCATGACCCTTCCTGACCTCAGCATCACAGAATTCTGTTCCACAATCTTGCTGCGTGGCTTTCCACCACAGCTCTCATCCTTTCTCTCCTAACTACCAGGCTTTTGACACAGGTCTGGGACATCTCCCTACGGCAGGATATTGTGGATGATCAGCTGGTAGCTTTGTTCTGGTCATAAGAATTAGGTTCAAGTCCATCATGGCATCTCTCTGGAATCTGGCATGAATCTTTTAGTTGCTTTGGACCTTGGTCCTGGACCACGTGGAAAAGGAGACCTCCCAGTGTGTTTGCAATGAGGAAATGAAAAGATAATGCATAAGTCCCCCTTGAGCCTCAAGGTACTTTTCCTCCCAAATGCCATTGCTTCAATTTGGACTTCCTGACATCGGTTACGGCTCTGGTGAATGCCAGATGATTAGTGCAGAGAATAGAGAGTCAATCCACCCATCTGAGAACCCATTTTCATGTGGTGGCAAGTGGGCACAGGTTAGAACGGTTCATGAAGGTGGGGGTAGCTACCAGGGGTAGAGAGAAAAGGGAGTTTGCAAATCCTGTACCAATCTTTTTCCTATACTGACGATATTCCCACCCCTGGGCAAACTGTGAATCCCATCACTGTAAACGGTCCCTATTCAAGGCCGACATTAAAGGGCCAAGAGATTTTCCACTGAACATTCCTTATATGCTGGATGATTGACAGCTATGCCCACTTCCTAGGGCACACTAGTGACAACTGCAAGAAGAGGAAATTAGCCGGGCGGTGGTGGCGCACGCCTTTAATCCCAGCACTTGGGAGGCAGAGGCAGGCGGTTCTCTGTGAGTTTGAGACCAGCCTGGTCTACAAGAGCTAGTTCCAGGACAGGCTCCAAAGCCACAAAGAAACCCTGTCTTGAACAAAAAAAAAACAAAAAAAAAAAAAGAGGAAATTAAGCCGATGGTTTCCTCACTCTGAGAGAGACCCGCAGCTTACTGTTTCTACAAGGCAGCAGTATTCTGTAGTTTCTAATGGCTAAAAAGAGGTGGAGGAAAAAGCAAGCTTCAGCATTCCCGAGGGCTGGGCCATGAGCTATAAGCCCCTGGGCCCTGCACCTGGATGGAGGAAGAGTCATTTTCAGAACAGCGCCTCCTGGAGGGAGGATAGACAGGCCTCCCAAAAGCAAAGGGATTTTCCTTCCTTTTATCCTTACAGTTCTATTCATTCACCCATTCAGTTACATTTAGCTGAATTTTTCAATGAAAGCACTGTGGAGGAACTTAAATTAAATGAAGAAAGCCGGGCGGTGGTGGCGCACGCCTTTAATCCCAGCACTCGGGAGGCAGAGGCAGGTGGATCTCTGTGAGTTCGAGACCAGCCTGGTCTACAAGAGCTAGAGTTCCAGGACAGGCTCCAAAACCACAGAGAAACCCTGTCTCGAAAAACCAAAAATAAATAAATAAATAAAATGAAGAATTAGTCTCCAGTATTTCAAGTATTTTGGGGCAAATATTACCACCCTTCCCTGAATAGAAAAGAAACTAAAGCCCCACATTGGCATTTTTGAAAGATCAGGCTAATTTGTTTTCTGTGTCCATCACAACACGGTGCCCCTTCCTCCTCTTCCCACTCTTCTCTCCCCCACAAACTTACATCTTAGGTATTGGACAACCCTCAGTGAGGGACAAACGGGTAAGATTTATGATAAGCATTATTGGCCAAGACCTGATCTCGGTTGTGTCTCCTTCCTCTGGCCAGTCATAGTGAATTTCTATTTCTTTCTGTGCTGTGATCATTTTGATCCTCTAAACAAGGTGTCACTCTGCAGCCTAGGATGACCTTGAATTCATGGCGCTCCTGCCTCTACTCCACAAGTGCCGAAGGTTGCTTTGCCTGATAGCCTTAGCCTTGCAATGCCGGTTTTTTTTTTTCTTCAAGCAACTGTAGCATCCTCTGCAGTGATACCCAGTGGCGGCTGGCTAATTTTATAACACTTACTTAACATAACATAAAATGCATCACAGGAAACACTACGTGAACTCATTTTGTTGGCATTTTCATTTTCACTACCACTGGACTGCAAGCTGCCAGAGGACAAGGTCATTGTGTCCCCTGCCCGAGGAAGAGATTCTAAATAAACAAAGCACAGAGAAGCCACAGAAGAGCTGACTGTGTCCATGTGTGTTCACATGTGTGCTGACCATGCTGACTG
>JAQHUG010000267.1:2134633-2145000 GCA_028555095.1 Dicrostonyx torquatus | reverse complement strand
GAGAGCTAGCGCCCCACTCCCAGGAAGAGACATCCAGATCTATGAGAGCTAGCGCCCCGCCCCCCGGAGGAGACATCCAGCACTATGAGAGCCCCCATCCCCAGGAGGAGACACCCAGCACTATGAGAGCCCCCCCACCAAGGAGAAGGCAGCAGCACTAGGAGATCTAGTGCCCTCCAGGAGGAGGCATCCAGATCAGTACCAGCCTGATTTCCCCCAGTTGGTGGATTCTTCAGCAATAGTCTCATCTTCTTGTTCCTGAGAAGATACCGACAGTCAGCTGTGAAAGGGGTCCCTTTGCTTCAGAGGGGTAGCTGCTGATAAGTCACCCCCTGCTCATGCTCACGCAAACGCTTCTGACTATACGCAGTGGGTTATAAAAGTAGATATAAAAGGAAAAAGGCATGGATTCGAACGAGAGTGGGGAGGGGTGTGTTGGAGGGCTTGGAGAAAGGATAGGGAAGGGAGAAATGTTGTAATTATATTATCAGCTCAAAAATTTTAAAAAAAAGTTTTTAGCTGGGCAGTGGTAGCACACGCCTTTAAACCCAGCACTTGGGAGGCAGAGGCAGGTGCATCACTGTGATCTCAAGCCCAGGCTGGTCTACAGAGAGAGTTCCAGACTGGATCCATAGCTACTGGGAAACCCTGTCTAAAGAAAACAAAAATAAAAACAAAACAATAGGATTTAGTGGCGGAGGCTATTGCTATATTTTCCCCAATACACGAGTAAACAGAAAATTTCCATTTGAATGTAACTCACTGGGAAGGGGAGAAGGTGGGCTGGGATACAGGGATGCTCCTGGGAACTTCTGATGGCAGTGTCGCTGCTACCTGGTTGTCACTTCGAACATGTACCTTTGAAGGCAGAGATTTCCCAGGAAGACCTGTCACAGCATCCTCGTCCACACCGGCTCTCAGGGACCAGCAGCCATATTTCTTCCATTTATCATTGTCGACCTGAGGACAGGGAGCCATTATAATCTCATCTATGTAACACTTCTCTAGAGGAGACCTCTGGGCATTACAGGCATGCAGAAGAGTCAGGCTAGAAGACAATCTAGAGAAGCCCCCGAACGCCAGTGCTGGGAATATAGATCTCCTCTCTGTCTCATATCCTTCTGAGGATGAGCCAGGGCATGAATTAAATCAACAAATAAAAAAAATGAAATGTAATGAAAAATTACAGGGAAATGGATTCTGTTATCACTGTCCCTGGACACAGCTCTCTATTAGAAAACACCCAGATAAGAAGGCAGAAGTAAATGAGAATCATGAATGCGCTACAGGGACACAATAATAGCGAGTATAATATTGCCATAGGCCGTAGCTTTCAGGGTTTACTGTGTGCTGGGCAACATTCCAGGTGTTTTCTAAATATTAGATCTTAAATGTTCAAGACGTCTCTGGTAAAGTATTCTTTTAATTTCCAGATATTTCCCAGTGAGAAAACTGAGTAAGAAAGGAATGGACCTGCCCAGGGTCATACAGCTAGCAGGTGACAGGGTGAGAGTCATGTGATGCATGGACCTGCCAAGGGTCATGCAGTTAACACGTGACAGGGTGGGAGTCATGTGATGCATGGACCTGCCCAGGGTCATGCAGTTAACACGTGACAGGGTGGGAGTCATGTGATGCATGGACCTGCCACTGCGCCCCTCAGGGAACATGCAGCATTTTACTTAAACTGTACCAAAAACCAGCGAAAGAGATATGCCCTGGCCCTCAAATTAGAGCCAAAAGACTAAAAAGGGCCAGCGAAAGAAACACAATTTGTCCCTGAAATCAGAGACACCTCTGCCCATGACCAACCAGACTAACCAATCCCGTGATCAGGAAAACTAACCAATCCCTGAGAAGAAAAACTTCTCCTTGAGAAAACTCCACCCCTAAGAGCCCCTCTAATAAGCCCTCCACCTGTTCAGCTGCTGGCTGTCATTTCCCACCCTGGCAGAGGCAGTCTCTCTCTCCTGGATTCCTCCTTCCCACATAAATCTCTTTCTCAAAGCAGTCTTGGGTGACGATCTTCATTTGCCAGCACAGAATAGAAGAAAGTTGCTGAGACATCCCTTAGGGAACTGAGCAGAAAAAACAAAATAAAATAAAAACCTTGCTGAGATGCTCCCTTAGCTGAGCAAGGTTGAGCAGAAAAAGTAACAGCTTTTCCTCAGAGCCAGAGGAGATTTCTGCAGTGGCTTCCCATTTAGCTGAGTGTAGCCGAGGAAGTAACATCTTGGGCCACAGAAGTGGAGAGCTTTGCTAAGATTTTCCCTTCAGAGAAGAGAGCAGCGCTCAGCTATAGCAACTCTCAAGAACAGGACTGCTATATCCTGCAGGAGACCATCCCCACCGCACCTCAGCTTCAGGCAGCCTGGCTTCCCGACAAGCCAGGACACCATTCCCTCCAGGACTAAGCTGTCCTCTTGTGGCTCCAGCTTCCAGAGCTGTCCTGTTGCAGCTCTTGGGACAGCCTGGCTTCCCGGTAAGTCAGGCTATCTCTGCAGCTGCAGAGCTGTGACACGCGCACTCCCTTACACACGGAAGCACACGTAATATTCTCGTACACCATTCTGGGAGGTGGGGAGACCTCGGCAGCCTCAACAGTGAGAGACAGCAGCACAGAACTCTCTGGACGTTCTGGTGGCGACCTCACCAGCCAGTAGCCACATGTCTTGTGAGGAAGCCATTGCGTGTGGCGGCTGCTCCTACACGCAGTCCTGCTTCACTCTCAGAAGGTTGAGGGTGAGCAAGAAAGAGAACTCAGCAGTTGAGAGCCCTTGCTCCACAGTCATGGGGATGTCAGTTTGATCCAGCAGTCCCAGACAAGCTGCCTGTCGCTCCCCGCTCCCATGGCGCTAACTTTGAACTGCTGGGATCACTGGTTTCCCGCTGATACCCAAGCTCCAGGTTTAGAAAGAGATATTACCAAAGGAACTGGCAGTGGGTGATGAAAAAGGAATCTGACACCTTTCTCTGACCTCGACATACACGCACATACCCATCTGTACACACAGGTTACAAGCACTTGTACACACACACACACACACACACACACACACACACACATACACACACACACACTTAAACTGACTTTATTTTAAGCTGGCGAATTCTGGCTTAGGAACAGTAGGTTTGGGCAGGCATCAGTCTTACGTATAGTTAATTGCATGCGGTACCCTTTGCATCAGTGAGAGGAAGATGCCTGCCATGACAACGTAAAGGGCATGATGTTTGCTTTGGTTCAGTTTCAGAGCCACCCTATCATCTCAGTGGAAACAGAGGATGGGGCCGAGCAGCTCGAACCCCACGGCAGTCAGGAAGCAAAGAGAGAGGAGCTGGCCCAAAACAACTCCAGTAGAAAACGGTGTGTTCCATCTTACAGTCTTACAGCTTGCAATCCATTGTGAAGGGAAGTCATGGTAGGAGCTCGGCTGCCTCCCTTCCCCTGGATCTCACAGCTACTTTTCTTACACAGCCTCGCCCAACCTGCTCATAGATGGCCCCACCCTCAAGTGAGCCTGGCCCTCCTACGTCATCTAACAACCAAGAAAACGTCCCATGGACTTGTCCACACGGAGGTAGATTTCCAGTGAGATTTCATCTTCCCAGAACACCCAGGTTTACACCAAGTTAACAAAAACTGTGACTATAGCCCACGAAATCCCCCAGTGTTACCTATGTGTGCACAGATGTGGGGGCCATCCACGGAGCATGGGGAGTCTGCTTACCAGTGATCACCTACTCCGAAAAGAGGGTTTTGCCCTGTGCTAACTATCACAATAGCTCCTTCATAAGAGGTGGGGCTTGGAACTTACGTACCCCACTGGCAGGTAACCACAGCTTCTGGGTATCTTGAGTGCACTGGCCACGTCATGTCCAGAAGACAATGTCCACAGCGCACCTCCCCCATCCTCTGCTGTTTGCATTCTTTCCGGCCCTCTTCTGAATGGTTCCTGAATCTCGGTGAGGAGGGGAGGGTTAATACAGATGTCCTGTTTATGTCTGGCCACTAGGTCTCATTCTCAGCACTTTAGTTGGTTATGCGTCTCTCCAGAAACTTCGCTGACCAAGCCTGAGAGCTACACAGGTGTATGAGTATAAGCATGACTTTTTAGAAATCAATTTGAGCTGGGCGGTGGTGGCGCATGCCTTTAATCCCAGCACTCGGGAGGCAGAGGCAGGTGGATCTTTGTGAGTTCGAGACCAGCCTGGTCTACAAGAGCTAGTTCCAGTGCAGGCTCCAAGGCTACAGAGAAACCCTGTCTCAAAAAACCAAAAAAAAAAAAATCAATTTGACAGCATGGCCATATAGCAAAATAACAAAACAGGCTCTACCCCAGGGGCTATGTCCCCTCCAGCCATGAGATTTTGTCCAAGATTACAGTATCTGATATGAAATTCTGTCCAAGGAGCAGGTCTTAAATCCACTCACAAAGTAGCTGGTTATTCCACATGCATTTTTGATCCAGTCACAGCAAGAATCAAAGCAGGCTGTCCCGATAGACTGTGAGCCGTGCATGGTCAGTCCATGCACTTTTGCAGTCTTAGGAGAGCTAGGCACCTATTAATAGCGCGGTATCCTGTAGCCTACCCACCCCCTCCAGAACTAGTATATAGGGTGGGAGTGTTTCCCCTCCTAAACTATAGTGTCGAGGTGATCTTATTTGGAATAAGGGTCTTTGAAGATGAAACTGATTTAATTAGCTCAACCAAGTCCACTGACACCTTAGACATCAAGCCATCAGAACTGTGGAATAAGAGTGTGTTGTGTTAGGCCGCCAAGTCTTGGCAGCCTCAGGAAGCTAGTCTGATTGCTGAGAGAGGACGCATGTCTTTACAGCTCCCCAGGTGACTCACACGCACACTGACATTCAAGAAGTGCCATTTGAGCATCCTCCATGCATGCTGACGTCATCGCCGCTTTCCAGTCTGTTTTAGGGAACAAGACCACATTCGTCAAATGAAGTCTTCAGCTGCACTGAGGGGAGTCACTGGCCTCTGCCGGAGTCTGGGAGTGAAGAGAGGGGTTCAGTATGTCCCACTTGCTTCTCTGTTCAGATCTCATCCCCAAACAGCCTGCCTGCTTCTACATATAAATCACATAAATTATCGTGAGATTCGTGTGTGACGGGCAGCCTCATGGTGCTAAATTAAATGGAGCTCAGCTCAAGCCCACTTCTTAAGGACTCCATTTAGCTTTGCCTCTTAAATTTTGATTCTCTGGGCTTGGAATGTAGCCAGTAGTCGAGGACTCTCTTAGTATACACAGGCCCTGTGCTCTGCCCCTGCACTATAAAATTAACTGAATCAATTGATAATATAGAATGTCTTTCTCCCTGTAATTCTATCAAACTTTTTTCAGAAAAAGCATAAAACTTGAAGGAAGATGATCACCTAGACTTTTGAGCACTGACAGAGATTTGGAGCCAATGGAGAAGAAGATCAGGGTCCAGACACTGTGTGATGACCTCTTCAGAAACTGAGTCCACACTGGAAGCAGTCCTTAGCCAGATTAACAGGATCTTCTGAACAGGGCCTCCACCGGCTTGCTTAGAACACAGTGAGGGACAAGGTAGGTTTGGTTCTGTTAGTCCAACAGGCCTGCTTGGGTAGAATGGCCATTGTCTGCTAACTTATACAACCTAAATATGTATAAGAAGCTGTATCTCTACATGGTCTGCAACACTGTTTTTGAGTGATACTGAGTATTTGTGTATAACCAGGAAAAATTCTTTCGATTGACACAATCTCTAATAGGGAAATAAAGCTTTCATTGTGTCTTACAGGAGCAGCGGNAGTAGTCGAGGACTCTCTTAGTATACACAGGCCCTGTGCTCTGCCCCTGCACTATAAAATTAACTGAATCAATTGATAATATAGAATGTCTTTCTCCCTGTAATTCTATCAAACTTTTTTCAGAAAAAGCATAAAACTTGAAGGAAGATGATCACCTAGACTTTTGAGCACTGACAGAGATTTGGAGCCAATGGAGAAGATCAGGGTCCAGACACTGTGTGATGACCTCTTCAGAAACTGAGTCCACACTGGAAGCAGTCCTTAGCCAGATTAACAGGATCTTCTGAACAGGGCCTCCACCGGCTTGCTTAGAACACAGTGAGGGACAAGGTAGGTTTGGTTCTGTTAGTCCAACAGGCCTGCTTGGGTAGAATGACCATTGTCTGCTAACTTATACAACCTAAATATGTATAAGAAGCTGTATCTCTACATGGTCTGCAACACTGTTTTTGAGTGATACTGAGTATTTGTGTATAACCAGGAAAAATTCTTTCGATTGACACAATCTCTAATAGGGAAATAAAGCTTTCATTGTGTCTTACAGGAGCAGCGGTTAGGATCAGCATCTCTCCTTGGGCCTTGCAGGAAGCGTGGTTAGGATCAGCATCTCTCCTTGCATCTTGCAGGAGCAGCGGTTAAGGGCAGCATCTCTCCTTGCGCCTTGCAGGAGCAGCGGTAGGATCAACATCTCTCCTTGCATCTTGCAGGAGCAGCGGTTAGGATCAACATCTCTCCTTGCACCTTGCAGGAGCAGCGGTTAAGGGCAGCATCCCTGGAGCTAAGAATCAAAGCCTCACCTGCTTTTTGTCAGCTCCATCTCCTTGAGCTGCTTCATTTCCTGTACCTCATAAAAACTAATTGTGATGTCATAGAATGATCTCAGGGATGAGTTAACATACAACACGACTAGAATGGCGCCTCAGACACACACGAAAACCCCATAGTCCCGTGCATTTTCATTCTCTTACCTTTCTCGTCCCTGCCATACCAAATGTCCATTTTTAACACTTTGTAGATGAGGGATGTGGACTTCCCCAGGTGCTGCTTGTTTTCGTGCCTGCCTGGGACCTAGGTGCAAGCTTAAATTCACACTGTAATTTTGAGTCCTCTGGAGTCAAAGCTGTCTGATTTTTCTACCGTGAATCTCCTGAGTGGAGGAGCTCATTGTGTCCATAGAAGAGCCATCTCTATCCAAACGTGTCTTTGACCCTCTTCGTATGCATAAAGCTTTCTTCTGATTTTGCCAATGGCTGTCAGCTTGACACCTGCCACCTGTCTGGTTATATGTCTGTATGGCTCTTCTAGGTCCCTGGGTTGGACCCCAGTCATTTACTGGAATTACTTTAGTAAGAAGACACATGGGAACCAGAGATTCAACTGCCACATTTTTCGGATGAGAAACTTGGGAGAGATGGCTGAAAAAAAAGAATTGATTTTTTTTCCATGATTTCTCAGTGGACCCTCAAGGCAACTCACAGGGTTGGTGCCCTTATTCTCTGTCCCCCAGCAACAGATAGGAGCTTCAGAGTCAGCTGTATAATGTATGCAGTTGGAACCTTGGCCAATCTAAGACTCAATTAGATATCCACAGCTTCAGAACAAGTTTGCACCATCCCACTAAGTCACGTGACATGGCTACCATGTGATCTCTCCAAGGTCTCACAAGGAATGCCTCAAATTGTCACTACTACTGTTTTCAGTTCAGTCTATAACTGTAACATGAGGGCCTGCTCCTTGGGGTTACTGTCCTGCCTGGTACCCCGCAGCCGGCAAGCCCCAAAGAAAATCACACAGACAGTCTACATTAGGTTATAAACTGATTGGCCCATTATCTCAGTCTTCTTACTAGTTCTGTAACTTATATTAACCCATTGTTCTTATCTGTTAGCCACATGGCCGGTACCTTTTCTTAGCTAGGACAAGGACACATCCTGCTTCCTTGGTGGTCTGCACAGGAGTGCCAGGGAAGCTTCCTGCTTCCCAAATTCTCCTGTTCTCCCCTCTACTTCCTGTCTGGTTTTCCCGCCTATACTTCCCGCCTGGCCAATCAGCATTTATTTAAAACATGATTGACAGAATACAGACAATTCTCCTGCACCACTTAACAAGGCCTTTCCGGATGTGCAGCAGGATAATCTGCTCGTGTGATACAAATGCTTGAAGTGCTGGGTCTCGTTCCTGCAGCAAAATATTAAATGTCATTCATGCAAAAGGCACCGTCTGATAAGGCAGCGACTTACGGCCAGTCACACCCAGGCCTTATGATAAAGCGCTGCTCACTGTAATAGAATGTACCCAGAAAGCAGCCGCAGCCGATCAGAGCAGGCCCTCCATCTCCTGGCCCTTATCTTTACAGGAATGCTTCGCTTCTCAGCAAACAAGTGGACTCCAGGGCAGAAAGAAGGGACGACACAGCATGCCCTAAGATTTGAATATGATTCTGAAGACATTCTTATAAGTCAGCCACCTCTTTCTTGTCTCTCTGAACTCCAAATATTTCATCTTGAAACCAGGAGGGTAGAGGTTCCCTTTGCCCTTTGTCTTTTGCCCTAGGAGCTAACCTTACCCACCTTCACTTACATATTTAGAAGCAGTGCCAACTTTCAAAACTGTGAGAGCATTCAGCTACAGATCATGTGCAAGGCACCATTCCACAGGCCTTGCATGACCTTGCAGACCGTGTGCAAGGCACCACTCCTCGGATCTTGCATGACCCTGCAGACCGTGTACAAGGAAGGCACCATTCCTCAGGCCTTGCACGACCCTGCAGACCGTGAGCAGGGCTCTCAGTGATGTGTCCCGTTTGATTTGCCAGCAACCCAATGAAGTAAAGTTTTTTTTTTTTTTTTCGAGACAGGGTTTCTCTGTGGCTTTGGAGCCTGTCCTGGAACTAGCTCTTGTAGACCAGGCTGATCTCGAACTCACAGAGATCCACCTGCTTCTGCCTCCCGAGTGCTGGGATTAAAGGCATGTGCCACCACCGCCCGGCTCTGAAGTAAAGTTTTTAATCACCATCTTGGAAATGAAAATGAAGATTAAAAATTTAAAGCAGCATGAGTCACGCAGATGGACAATAACAAAGCCAGAATCTGAGCCCAGGTCTTTCCGGCTTCCCCACCCAATCCCCCTTTCAGCCTCTGATTCTACACTATTGACGGTTGGCGCCATCTTGGATAAGTTACTTCTTAAGTCTGAGGCTGCCTCATTTGATAAGGGTAATTTTTATCACTCTTGGGTTTAGCATGACTGTTAATTAGTTTGTGAAAGTGTTGGGTGTGCAACAAGTGTTTGTAGGATTAGTTGTCACGATTGTAGAGTTCGTGCCACCACCATATAGAGCTCTGCTGCTCCATTCAACTTCCTGCCACACTGAACCGACTTCATGACTTGCAGAGCTTCCAAATCCCTGAGCTGGGAGAGGCCGAGGCTACCTTTCCCCTAACTCTTGGGCTTCACTTCAGGATGCTAAAGCAATGAAAATTCCCAAGCTGGTAGTGTCTGCCTGCCATTCTCATCGTGATGGAGAATGCAGTTGGGCTCATGTCTGGCCCTGCTCCTCATCCCCGCATTACCTCACCAGTCGCCCTTTAAATGGGCCTAGCAAGGATTTAGAAAGAAGAATGTGGGAAGTTTCTTAGTCCCCATTGTTGCTGTGTAAACACTGAGGCAGGGTGATTCTGACCATCCAGAATCACCCTGTGTGTGCTGGGCATACCTTGGTCCCATTAGCTGAACGTTGTCTTATTCAGGGAACAGCCCAGTATGGCTGTCTGAGATTAAATCCATTTCTCCCTTTGAGATCAGATTTTAATATGCAAATCAGCTTACCAACCCCTCCACCCTTATCTGGCTAAAGTCCTCCTATCACACTGGACTTTGGATGCTTCTAGAACACAGCTGGTTCTTCCCGTCCTGGCCTCTGCACATCCCACCTTCATTCTGAGACACTCGCCTGCTTCCCCGTTCTCCAGGGTTCAATTCCCAGCACTGCAGGTTACTTTCCTTTATATTTTCAAGTTATCATTTATACCTCATATATTCAATGATTATTATTGACTTTCACTTGGATAGTTACATGCTTAATGCCAATATTTGCGTAAAAGTTTCCCTAAAATCTGATTGCAAGCCAAAAAGCTTTGGATTTTGTTTTATTTTTTTCTTTTTGGCTTTTGGTTTTGTTTTTCTCCTTTTTCTTTTCCTTTTTTTCCCTTCTCTTTCTTTTTTTGTCTTCATATGCTTTTTTCTCTTATTGAAGATACATTCTGTTCTCATACACTATATCCTGATTATAGTTTCTCCTCCCTCTACTCCTCTCAGTTGCTCCCTCCTCCCATCCCATCCAGATCCACTCCCTGACTGTCTCTCATCAGAAAAGTACAAGCTTCTAAGAGATAACAGCCAAGCGTGATGAAATAAAATATAATAAGATGAAACAAAAACTATCATACCAATGGGGGACCCAGCAACCCAACAGAAGGAAAAGAGTCCCAAGAACAGGCACAAGAGTCAGAGACAAACGCATTCTCATAATCAAGGGTCCCATAAAAATAATAAGCTAAGAGCTATATTCT
>JAQHUG010000267.1:2111276-2123955 GCA_028555095.1 Dicrostonyx torquatus | reverse complement strand
TGTATGTCCAACCTCACATTTCTACAAATGAGCACACCAATGCATGTATGTCCAACCTCACATTTCTACAAATGAGCACACCAATGCATGTATGTGCAATCTCACATTTCTACAAATGAGCACACCAGTGCATGTATGTCCAACCTCACATTTCTACAAATGAGCACACCAATGCATGTATGTGCAATCTCACATTTCTTTGTTGGCTAGTTGTTTTGTTTATTGAGACAAGTGATGACTATGTCACCCAGATTGACTTCTAACTCATAATCCTCTCAACCCAGACTCCCCAGTGCTAGGACAACAGGTACTTGACACCACACCTGGCTCCATGATCTTATGGTGGAATAACAAAATGCTGTAATTTCCAAAGTTAATTCATCAAAGACAAAAATGTCCCCCAACTGGTGTGGGAAATTAACCAAATATGCAATTTCCTCACAGGTTTCTGTGTTGAATGCTTGGTCTCTAGCTGTTGGCCTTATTCCCAAGACTTCAAGAGGGGCCTGCTGGAGGACAAATCACGTGGGGAGGGTGCTTGTGAGGGTTATATGTACTCCCCGGTCTTTCCCCATCTCTACTCTTGGCCAACATTAAATGATCATCAACTTTGCCACATCATGATTCTTGGCCTCATGGCCAGAAGCCATGGAACTGAGGGAACCATGATGGGATAAAACCTCTGTAGTTGTGAGCCAAAATCAGCACTTTCTCCCTAAAACTCAAGTGGTTCCTCTATGTAAATTGTTTCTCTCAAGTGTTTGTCTCAGTGACAGAAAGTAACTAATAACGGGTGTGCATACCCTCTTTCTTAAGAACACACACACACACCAACACACACACACATTCCCTCACTTTTTTCAATCTCTCCCTCTCTGCCTTTGAAGATCTATGACAACTAAGAATCCAATTTCCCCTGAATGTGGAAATGCTTCTTAAGCAGTGGTTCTCAACCTTCCTAAAGCTGAGAGCTCTTCATACCTTCCTCATGTCATGGTGATCCCCAGCCACAAGTTATTTCATTGATATTTTATTAAGTTTAATTTTACTACTGTTATTAACTGTAGCACAAACATCTAAACTCCAGAATATCTGATATGTGACCCATGGCTTGAGAACTACTGCTCTAGAAACAGAAAGAGATAACCAAGGAGCCCCGATTCTGTAGAGTTTCCATCTATCAGCATCAGTTATTGAACAGAAAAGTGAAGGGCTATTCAGACAGTCCCCATGCCAATCACTCTCTGAAGACAAAACCCAAGCCATCTTGCATATCCAACCTGCTTCAAAAATCCCAATCCACATAAAACATGGGAATAATATATTTAATCCACTAAGGATTAAATTACAGAAATTTGCTCTCCAATCATAGAAATTGGAACATAGTGATGTATCTAATTAGGGCATCACAGGCATTTGTAGACCAAATAGACTGGGGGTTTAATGATGGAGGAACTGCCTTTGATAGATTTTTCTGATTTATCTGCAATGCTCAAATGCTATACCTGAGGCAGAGTAGACTTAAATGCATTTTTGACCAATAAATAAACCAATAAATCTATCAGTTAACTAATCAATCAACCAACCAATCAGTGCTCAGTACCTAAGGCCAAGCACAAGGAGGGGAATTGCATCTGTGATCAGATAAAGTTGTGAGTCTAAGAATTGTTCACCTTTCAAGTGCTTTTACAGCTTCATGTGGCTGATAGGAACACTGTTGGAAATTGTCAGCTGACCACACTTGTATAATCACAAACGGACATTTTGGGTAGAGTGGTATTGGATGTTCCTGGTCACCTGGACTTCCCAATGTTGGCTGTACCATCCATCTGCAAAAAGGACATGACCAATATAGCACCCTCCTTGTGATGGTTTGCTTTGTGTACTTGACACAATCTAGAATCACTTGGCGAAGTTTCGCTGAGGAGTTGCCTAGATCAGGTTGGCCTGGGGCGTATCTGTGGGAGATTACCGAGATTGCCTTAACTGATATGTTAAAATGCAGTCTGAGAGTGGGCGGCTTCGTTCCCAGACTTTGGCTGTGGACAGCATAAGAGTAAAGGAAGCTGGCTGAGAGCTAGGCGCACGCTCACGCCTTCCTTTCTCCCTGCTCTTGACTCTGCCTGTGATTTAACAGCTGCTTCCGGCTTCCGTTGCTGTGACTACAGTCCCGGCTCCCATAAATAGCTTTCTGTCAGGGTATTGTATCACATCTTTGAATACCCCCCAGTCCTCAAAATTCTGAAGGTGCGCACCACCTCCAGCCTCGAGGTGACCATCACTAACGTGAGCTTTGAAAGGGTCAAGGCTTTTCCAGTTCTCAGATTCTTGGATATGGTCTATCAGAGCTGGGATCTAAAACCCAGGCTTTTAGACTCAAAGCCCCACGCTCCATCCACTACCATCATTTTCATGTTCCTGAAACATTGTTCTGTATGCATGGAATCACTTTAGGTGCCTGAAATCTTTGGGATTAAGGGGCCTTATGTAGCTCTTTCTGCTATCTGAATTGAATCATTCACTCCTGGAAGGAAACTCAGTAAGACTAAAGAAGTAAGATCTAACAAGTAAAATCTATCTGAGAAGTCTCAGGAAGTTCCTGAGGATTACAAGATTCACAAGGTCCCTCCCCCAGGGTATAACTAGGAAAGGTCACTAGGGAAAAGAGACTCTCCAAGCAGCTGCCCAGCATGCAGGCAGCATGCAGGGAGCTCCACAGATGCAGCTTGATGCACCTGCAGCACAGACACATCATGAGTCATCACTCTTTTTTGTTGTTGTTGTTGTTGTTTTTAAAGATTTATTTATTATGTATACAATGTTCCTTCCATGTATGCTTGCAGGCCAGAAGAGGGCACCAGACCTCATTACAGAAGGCTGTGAGCCACCATGTGGTTTCTAGGAATTGAACTCAGGACCTCTGGAAGAGAAGGCAATGCTCTTAACCGCTGAGCCATCTCTCCATCCCCCGAGTCATAACTCTGCCTTTGAGTCACCCATCATCCAATACACTCCCTAAGGTGCACTTGAATGGGATCATTTCCTTGGTCCAACTTCAGTGACTTCCCTGGGGTAGATAGACCTTTGTCCACATCTCTCCAGGTCAAGTCATACAACAGGGGGCTTCAAGGCTGGTCACTTCCCTACTATTTTTGGTCCTCTATGCTACATCTCAGATGAGAAGTTAGATACAAGAAACCTCTGGCACCTTGCCATTCCGACCCTCTACATCTAGTCTACACATGAGTTTCCTGGTGTAAGAGATGGTGAAACTGTCTCTTAGCTAGCCATCACGCGTCTAACTCATGCAGACACACAACACAAACCGAGCAGACAGCTGTTAAATCTGCACACAGTGAAGTCTGTGAGAGCAGAAAAGTGAACTGAAGAATCACAGCTTTTGGATAACACTCGAACCTGCTAAGAGAAAAAAATTAAAAATTAGGTTTGGTAGAGTGATTAGCAGAGAACAAAAGTGACAGCAACCAAAGCAGCCCGCTAAAGCTGTGCACAGCAACCCGCTGGCAAGGATTGCTGGGAAATACTCCTGGAAAATTTCAGGCATACAAAATTTTCTACAAGTTAAAAGAAAGATTGGGGGAAGTGATAAAGACTTGTTTTTTTTTCTTTTTTCTTTTCTTTTCTTTCTTTTTTTTTATTTTTTTTTTGGTTTTTCGAGACAGGGTTTCTCTGTGGCTTTGGAGCCTGTCCTGGAACTAGCTCTTGTAGACCAGGCTGGTCTCGAACTCACAGAGATCTACCTGCCTCTGCCTCCTGAGTGCTGGGATTAAAGGCGTGCGCCACCACCGCCCGGCGATAAAGACTTTTAAACAGTTGATATTAATCAGTTTCTATGGATCAGTCAGTATGGAATATTAATAAATACTCACTTTATTTAATTCTCAGATAGTATTGGAAGATTGATATTGCTACCTTGAGGAGAGTGTGCGTGTCCATGCCCGTAGAAACCAGAGGGTGACTTCAGGCATCTTCCTCAATCACTTTTTTCCTTATTTTCAGAGACAAGGTCTCTCGCTGAACCTGGGACTTAGTGATTCAGAGCATTTCATCCTTCCATCTCTCCAGTGCTAGGACTGCAGGGACATTTCGCTGCCCCTGGCTTTTGTGTGGGTGCTAGGATCAAACTCAAGTCTCCATGCCTGTGCAGCCAAGCACCCCATCAACTGTGCCAGCTCTTGACCTTGGCTTACAGCAGAGCGAAGAAGGGATTGCCTGGACTGATCCTGCACCCAGTGAAGGCAGATGGTACAGCTGAACCCTGGAAGAGCCATCAGCATCAGAACCCTTCCAGCTCATTTTATTTTTCTATGGTTTTTATATTCTTATTTGATATGGTTATGTTTTTCCCGTAAAATTATTTTCTGTGCTCCTTTGGTGTATATGTAGCACTCTAGGTAAAATAAATGAAAAAAAGTAAGTGTGCACAGGGTTCACCTTTTCTGCACTCACATCTTCTGCGTGTAAGGTAAGCTTTGACCAACGACGTTACCCCACTCAAAGAAGGAAAATTTCTTCGGACCCATCACAGCAATTTCAAGAACAGCCATTTCAAGTGGAGAGATTGCCAATGCATAAAGAACTTCCCTGATGGATGTGTGTGTGTGTGTGTGTGTGTGTGTGTGTGTGTGGTTTTCTCAATAGGGAAAAAACAACAGCATAGAAATGACCCAAGACTACTAATGGTTGTATCAAGTTTAGACTACAAAAACCACAAAGAGATAGAGCAGTCTGGTATCATTTGTGGAAGGCTGCCCAGAAGTAGACTACTACTTATTGATCTTTTGAACACTGTAACGCAGAATAGGAGCTAAATATATGTTGGAATAAAAAAAAGAAAAAAAGCAAGCCAATATTTTTCAGATGTTGGAATGGTTTTCCCTCATTAGTACCTTTCCCACTTGTGATCTAATTAAGTTATGCACGAGAAATAAATGGTCCATAACTAGAAAGAGACCATCACTGATAAGCTCAAAGTAAATTGGAGAAAATAAAGCCAGCTATGAGTGTGACTGCATTGCTTTCTCTCCCCTGGTGTCTCCTGAGATCAATACGTGCAGTGTGGTTACTGGGCTGAGATTTTAAAGCCCTCCTGCCCTCAGAGAGTGAACGAAGGGCCCTTTGCCAATCCACACAACAGAATGTATGTATGGCTGGATTCAGAGGATAAGCATATGAATGCAGGGAAGTGGCTGCCTCCTGGGGATTCATGATCTGCCTGTCAAGATGAAGGGGAAATTATAACTTACCACAGTGAGTGCTGAGCTAGATGGAGCAAGACAGAGCTGCCACAAGCCCACAGGAATGGGGGAGCCTGGTGTAGGAGAGTTCTTCTGTATTTCTGTGGTTTGATTGGTTAAATAAAGAGGCTGCCTGGCCTGTAAGAGAGGACACAGACCTTAGGTGGGCAGAGTAGACAGAACAGAGTTCGGGGAAGAAAGGAAGTGTGGCAGACGCCATGATGCTCCGGCCCAAGTTGGACACTGGTTAGACTCATGCTGGTAAGCCACAACACGTGGTGACACACAGACTGTTAAAATGGGGTGAAATAAGATGTAAGAGTTAGCTATTAAGAGGCTAGAGATAATGGGCCAGGCAGTATTTAAATTAATATAATTTTCGTGTGGTTAAAACAAATGTAAGCTAGTCTGGCGGCCGTGAGCAGGCAGAACAAAACAAAAGGGCCCGCGCTCCTCTCAGGTGCTGGGAACACAAGCTGCCCCTCTTGCAACAGGAGCCAATTATAAATCAAGAGAGGAAGGTGAGTGTAGCCACTGCGGGTTTCATTTGGTGCATCCCTTATGGTAAGCACGCCTCTATCTTTCCCCAAACCGTTAACCAGCTGCCAAAGCATTATGGATTGAATAATTCTCAGGCCCCACAATGATCTGAAATGTAACACGCTCCACACTTTTATAATGCCTTTGTCTTACTCCGTGTGTGTCGTGTGTTCAGATATTATGAGCCTTAGAAGCTCATAATGTAGAGCATTCTGCTTTACTGATCTCTCAGAGTTTGAAAATTTCGTACACACATACCATGCGGGGTTTTTTTTGTTTGTTTGTTTGGTTGGTTGGTTGGTTTTTTGAGACAGGGTTTCTCTGTGGCTTTGGAGCCTGAGCTGGAACTAGCTTTTGTAGACCAGGCTGGTCTCGAACTCACAGAGATTCGCCTGCCTCTGCCTCCGGAGTGCTGGGATTAAAGGCATGTGCCACCCCCGCCCGGCCATACCATGCGTTTTGATCAAGTTGGCTTCCCATTCCCTCCCTCCAGCTACTCCACTCTCTCCCTACCTCATTCCCCTCTCAACTTCATGCACTCTTCTTAAACTCACTTAGTGCTGCCGACATGTGCAGGGTCCTACACTGTCACATGGACAGTCGATGGGGGGCACAGTCCTGAAGAAAGCCAACAGTCTCCCTTCTGCAGCAGCTGCCAACTGCCTACAGCTCTTTGAATGGGGAGGTCCCCACCCATGCTGAGATTGCTCGTTGGTTTCATCTCTAGGACTCATGAATACTGGATACGTCACAATCTCGCTTTGTAACGCCTTTACATTTTCTTCCCTTGGCTCTTTTCATTCATTTATTTGTCCATAAGGCATTTAAAATTCCTTCTGTCAAGTTTCCCATAAAATGCTCTATTGAGATTTATATTGCAATTGCATTAAACCAGCAAATTAATTAAGGGAAAACTTATTTATACCAGAGTGTCTGGCCCTCTTAGAGCACATGTTCCTACATGAAACCCGGGAATTTCACAGTGCTTTTCAGTAAAAGATTTGTCATTTTCTTCATTGAGTTGGTTTATTCCTTAAGGATTTTCTTAAGTATTTTTGCTGCTGTGAGGGAACAGAGATTTTTTTTATTGTATGTTCTGCTTATTGCTGATGTATTAGGTGACTATTGATTTTGTGTGTATTTATTTTCTCTTGTAGCCCTTTTACTGCCTTCTTTGATATTGCTGAGACTTTCCCAGGTAGCTATCCACAGTTTGATAATCATATTACCCGTAAACAGTGATAGTTCTTTGCCTTCTTTTCAAATAATAGGATCCATCAAAGCCATAAAACTAGTGATTTCCATTCCCTGCACCCACTGTCTGCAGCACAAGACCTAAATCCCACATGAGAGGAAATGAGATACGTTGTGAGCCCGCCTGGGTGTCTCCTGCATCCACACAGCCTTCTTCAAGCTATAGCCTTCTCCAGGATCTTACCGCTGCCCAAACATAGGCTGCTTTCTTGCATCAGATACGATTTTGAGACTTGCCTCTCTAGCCCTGTTTCACCTTCAGGACTCAGGTCAAGGCAGCTTCGTCAAAGCTCCTCAGCTCCCCTGAACTCCAAACGTGCCCAGTGGAACCAACCCATCACAAATCCATTTCTGCTGCTGTTGTCAGGGGCCGGAGCTTACAAAGAAGCCATGCCATAATCGTTCTCTGACTTTGGGCAAATGGTGGTCTGCAGCCATACCATAAAATTCCTCTTAACTCTGGGCATATGGTAATTTACAGCCACACCATAAATCCCTTCTAGAACCAGCTCTGAGCAATTGGCAGCTGATAAGCAATTCTCAGGAAGGCTGCAAGATGCTCTGCCAAGATTAGCACAAAGGCCAAGGGCCACCCTGACCCCAGAATTCCCCGAATTCCCCTGCCTCTATCCCCCCTTTCTTCTTGCTTCTGCAAGATTCTTCCATCTGGCACCCTTCCCCCTGAGGTACAGGGTATATAAACCCTGTCCTGCTTTCAATAAAGGAGACCTTGATGTAACTCAGACTAACTCCATCGTTATTTCCGCGCTTGGTCTCCTTCTTTCTCCCCCCATTGGTCTTTTTAGGAGGCACCCCCTCGGCCACGTGAATAACTGGACCTGCTGGACGGGTCATGCTGTAATAAAAACAACAAAAACAAAACAAAACTCTTGACAAAAAAGCAAGTCCGTGGAGGAAGGGTTTATTTGGCCCACAGTTTCAGATAACAGCCCATTTCTGTGACAGGAAACTTGAAACAGGTAGCCACATGGCATCCACAGTTAAGAGGAGAGAGAAATTAATGCATACGTGCTCACCTGCCCCTCCCACTGGTACAGTCCGGGATCCACTGCCCAGGAAATGGACCTGTCCAGGGCGGGCTGGACCACCCATATCAATGAACATAATCAAGACAATAACCCACAGGCATGCTCACAGGTCAGCCTGATCTAGACAACCCCTCAGTGAAAAGCTCTTCCCAAGTGATTCTAGATTGTGTTAAGTTAACCGTTAAAACTAGCCATCATGATCACCGTACGGTCCCACGGTGCATAAGCTTTGGTTCAGAAACCTTGAGCTTGTAGATCCGGTGCAGCAGAGACCAGTGATAGGCCACGGGCACTTTACATTTTGCTTCATTTTTTTTTCTTTTTTTGGTTTTTCGAGACAGGGTTTCTCTCTAGCTTTGGTGCCTTGTCCTTGTAGAACAAGCTGGTCTCGAACTCACAGAGATCCGCCTGCCTCTGCCTCCCGAGTGCTGGGATTAAAGGCAAGCACCACCACCGCCCGGCTTTTCTTCATTTCTTAAATGGGAATAGTAATGCCTGATTCACAGGTTGTCCACAAAGGCTACATGGGATAATTAAAGTGTTTTGTATAATCCCTGGCCTGTCGTAAATCTAAAAGAGCAGCATCACTTTGTTAAGTTTTTAAGTTATTTGTATGGCCCTCTAGAAGCTCCTGGTGGGATTTCTGCCGTGTGGTTGCTGCTATGGCTTTTCCAGCTGACTCAGGGAAGTTTCTCACGCTCGGCTGAAAATGACCTCGACTGCGGACCGAGCCGGTGTTGAAAAGCATCTGAGTGCTGAGATAGGGATCCAGCTGCATCTTTACATATGACCGCTGACCAGCCTAACACCGCTTACCGAAACGATTTTCCTTTCCAAGGTGTGCGCTTAGCACTTGGGAAAATTTGCTGTTTCCAGGTGTGTGGGTTCCTTTCTGGGTTTTCTGTTCTTCTCCATTTTGATGTGCATTTGTCCTGATGTCAATAACATGCTGTTTTGATTACTGCAGCTTTGGAGTACACTTTCAAGTTGGGTCATGTAATGTGTTGATTTTTGTTTTGTTTTGTTTTGTTTTCATTTTGTTCAAGATGGTTTTGGCTACTCAGAGAGTCAGAGATTCCATATGAATTTTGACTTTTTTCTTTTCCTAGTTCTTTGAACAATGTCATTGTCGTTTTGATCGGAATTGTATTAAATGTATGGAATTCTTTAGGCAGTGTGGGCATTTAAACAACACGGATGCTCCTGATCCATGAGCGTGTGATACTATGCCCTTTTCAATTTTTAAAATTTATGTTTTAGAGAGATCATCATAAAATCACTTGTCTCAGGCCATGTGTGATGGTACATATCTTTAATCCCAGTATACATGGAGTAAAGACAGATAGATCTCTGTGAGTTAGAAGCCAGTCTGGTCTATATAGTGAGTTATATTCTAGTCAGGGGCTACATAGAGAGACCTTGTCTCTCTCTCTCACACACATACACACACACAAAATATCACACACACAATAAGATTATTCACTTTTTTATTAAATTTATTCTTGAATTACTGAAGGATTTTTATAAACACTGTAAGATTACTTCTTGAGTTATTTTAAATCTTTTAATAAATTTTTATTTTTATCTGCGGTACGTGTCTGTATGAAAATGGGGGCTTCTGATTCCCTGTAGCTAAAGTTACTGGCAATTTTAAGCAGCCTGATGTGAGGATGAGTGCTGAGAACTGACCCTTCCTTTGGTCTCTGTGTCCACCTGTTTTCTGAACTTCTGTTCCAGGCAATCTACTACTGGCATTGTCAATATTGCTGCTTTTTGTGTGCTGATTTTGTATCACTAGTTTTAGTGATGTGAATCATTAACAGTAGAAAAAATAAATAAATAGAAAAAAATAAAAAGCTGTAAAAAGGTGCTTTCCCAGACTACCCTCAGCCATTAGATCAAATTTCCCCAAACTTGGATCCAGAATCAGGCATTTTAAAGAACCCTAAGTTTTGCTGGGCGGTGGTGGCACACACCTTTAATCCCAGCACTCGGGAGGCAGAGGCAGGTGGATCTCTGTGAGTTTGAGACCAGCCTGGTCTACAAGAGCTAGTTCCAGGACAGGCTCCAAAGCCACAGAGAAACCCTGTCTCGAAAAACAAAAAAAACAAAAAAAAAAACAAAAAAAAAACCAACCCTAAGTTTTATGTGATACAGCATTTGAGAATGTAAGAACTGGGCTTGTACCCCAAACCATGTATACCTGATGGACGCTGGTGAGGGGAAGTGAAAGGCAACAGCTGCCACTCAGCTGAGTGGGTAGCTTCGTGGGCAACTCCTCGGACTGACTGGAGAGACAGGAGGTTTGGAGCCACTGTGTGGGTGTGCAGCCATCCTTCCAGCTTTAATGACAGGAATATATAAAGAGGTATAATAAATACCCAGTGTAATCCCTGCTTGCACCATTATGGCTAGAATACCGTTGCTATCTTCACCAGTGCGTGTGCCTTTTACACAGCTTGTAATTTGCAGAGCTCAGCAAGCATTGCCTACCTCATAACATTGGTGAAATGCATTATTTTAAATAGCTGTATAATATTGTCACATGGCTATACCATAATTACCTTTTTATTTTCCTATTGGGCATGTATATTTTTGCCAGAGTATCATTATAACAACTAATACCTGCTTGAGCATCCTTCCATACACCTAATTTGTTTTCATTGCGAATATTTCATTATGATAAACTCCTGAAGTGGAATTACTGCATCAGTAGGCAGAAGAACATTTCTTAATCTAGGGAAACATATTGCAAAGCAGCTCTCTGGAAAGTTTGAAAATTTTTATCTTCCTAAAGTTCTGATAGTATCTGTAATGACATTTTCTTATTTCCCCCTTCTTTTAATCTGAATCATTCTCCCTCAGCAATAAGGAAGAGTTCTAGAAAATTGGGAAGTCAAAAGGCACTATCAACCTCCAGATGCTGAGTCCCAGTTGGCTCGTTTCCGTGATCTTTGAAGACCAAGTTTCCCAAAAAGGTCCCTAGGGAGCTTCTTTATCCCTTTCTCAACCTTCAACCTGCAGAAGGAGAAAGACAGACTTGGGAAGACAGAACTAAACTCTCCTTTTGACCTCATAATTTCTCCAAATCCTCCAGGACACCTTCAGCTTCAGGTAGGCTCTTTCAGAATGAGGTGACCTTCCTTGGACAGCCATGTGATCAGGGCCATGGGCTTAGCCGAGTAGAATCCCCTCTTACAGATGGAGTGTGAAGGAAACAAAATCCTGCCAGTTCTTAGAACAAATGAGCAAGGGTCACTGATTTTAGTTCCTGGCAGACACTTTGAGTTCTCTGCCCATTTCCAAGCTCATTTTCTTACTTTGGTCTCCACCATCCCCAAGAGTTGTAAGACGAAATGAGGGGTGTGCATCCAGGGTAAGGAGAGGCGGTAGATACTCCCTCTGAGAAGAACTGGACTAGAAGTACAGAAGCAACCTAGGCATCCGACGACAGAGGGATGGGTAAGGAAAGAGGGTGTGTATATCCACAGTGGAATTTCACCCATAAACAAGAATGAAAGTAAGCCATTGACAAGGAAAATATATGCAACTTGAGAGAATCACACTGAACTAATTATGCCAATGTCTGGCAAATATTGTATGTGTTCTCATTTGTGGGCCCTAGATCTTACATAAATGCATAAAATTGTAGTCTGAGGTGAAAAGCAGAAATGGAGGACAAATGGAAAGAGGGAGGGAAGCAGTGGAGGGGTGAGATGGAGGAGATTCCTCAACACGTATTGGACATCTATCTGACCATTTTTAAAAATAAGACTAAATCAACCATCTCAACTATAATGAAGAATCTCAACTGGAATCTGTGCTTTCCTGACTGATTTAGCTTCCTGGTTGTCCTACCCTGGCATTTTTATATTTCGTTTAGGCCTTGAAGGACATCTCTGTCCGACTTCTCGACCGGCCTCCAGAGAGCGCACAGCGCCAGTGGTGTGAGGACCCAGGTCTAAGGCGGATTATACCAAGCCTAGAATCTGTACATTCTACTGTGTCCCCAGCCTCCCGTGGAGCTGAGGTGGAACACATGACCCATGGTAGCCAATAAGATGGGAGGCTGAGACATAAGAGGATGATGACCCTGTAGCCCTCCCTTTCCCAGTGACGTATTAGTGCATCACATTTAGTGAGTTAGAAATAGTATTTCATTTGGGTAAGCTATTGAAGTGACTGAATTTATCAAATGGAGCCATTAGCTTTACCCTGATTCCTCATCACTATTGAAAAATAAAGCCGATTATTTAGATGTGCTGTTTAATAATGAAATCTTCCCGTGAGCGCTTTCTTTATTGAAAATGGCATAGGCTCAGAGGTGAAATACTGAGGTTGTGTAGCTTATTCTAGATGTTGACTTGAGACAACGTTACAGTATCTACTTTGGTAAGTGACGGGAGTCACCAGCTCTGAGCTAAGATGTGTGGAGGTGGAACTATTGGGTGAACACATAATAGACTGTAACTATGGACTGTGACTATAGACTATGAATGTTGGTTGTGACTGTGACTGTGACTATAGACTATGAATGTTGGTTGTGACTGTGACTGTGACTATAGACTATGAATGTTG
>JAQHUG010000267.1:2074275-2093408 GCA_028555095.1 Dicrostonyx torquatus | reverse complement strand
CCAGTAGAGAGCTTATAGAATCTGCCAGACAGGTACTCAAGCAGGCAGAGTATAGATCAACAGCTAGAGTATAATATAATGAGCAAGTACAGTATATTAATTATGATTCGGCTATCATAATATCATAATTGTGAGGCGAGTGTGTGCATGAGGTACAAAACTTATTCTACAGCAATTTTATGAAAAAACAGAGAGCTTTTGATGGCTGCACCTTCCAGTTTTGGCAGTTAAGATAGTAAACTCTTAATTTAAAACAGTAGTTTGTCTAATACAAAAGAGCAGGATGAAATCTAGGAGATAGTTTAGCAGAGGCTTGACTATGATCAATGTTTCTTATACTAAACAATAGATTAATTGATAATTTTAAGATAGTGATTCTCGGACAATTGTTTTTGCTCAATTAAAAGGCCAGAGTAATAATTTTTCCAAGATGATGGTTGCTGCAATTCACACAACTATATTTTGCTAATGTTATAACTTAAGATCCCTTAAAGGATGTGATGCTAAGTTTTACAAAAGCCTCTTCCAATGGAAGAACTGCATATGTGGTTAATAATGAAAAGAAACTGTGGAGCATGATATGGCTCTTTGTAATTAACTGAAGAGGAAACAAGATGCAGACAGATCTGGCATAATGGCACCAAGGTGACCTTTGCTGAGGCAAGGTGGAAAAGCCCTTGCAATGAATTATGAAAAGTTCTGTCTTATATTAATTTGGGGTCGAGGATGTGTTTGTGCTTTTTTCACAGAAAGACAATAAAGCTGGATGAGATGACTGCATGCACAGCAAAGGAGTGGCAGACCTGATGACGTCGTAGCTGCAAACGCCCCCATAGAGGAGTTGGAGGAAGGAGTCGGAGAGGAATCCTTGGTCCAGTCTTCCCCACCCTCACAGAGAGGAGTGCCTGATGGTAAGACCACCACTCTGCACTGCAGGATGCCATGCTGCACTGAGGAACAGATGTTGAGCCGCTTCCAGACATTCGGGACACACAGGGACCCAGAGGCCCTGTTAAGATCACCATGATGACTACAGTTTTCTGCAGTTGGAATCCTGTTTGCTTTGGAGCTGAGATGCAGACTGAATATCTGACTGTTTTAATCTTTCAGACACAGAACTCATTTTGATTAAAATATTGAACCTAAGGACTAAGACCTAAGCTTTCCAGTTAGGGAAAGAAAGACTCAAAATAAGGAATGACTGAAGCCCCTCTTCACTTAAGAAGGGGGCAGCCTAAGGGTTTAACTGCTGCTCAGAGACCGGAACTGGTATTGGATAACAGCAATATCACCGTACTCTGACTCATCAGAAAAGCTTTTCTTGTCTTTTGATTAATGTGGATTTAAGAAAATTGTGGTATGTTTAATCATTGATTCATTGTTATGGTATTGACCTAATAATGATGATATTTATAACTGCATATAAGATGTTGAGAAAAGCTGGTATTGACCAATTATGGTCAATATGGAGAATTATGGGTACTGACCTGACAATATTTATAACTGCATACACAATGGTGAGAAAAGTTGGTATTGAACAATAATGTTGAAAAAATTATGGTATTGACCTGATAATATTTGTAAATGCCTATAAGATGTTGAGAAAAGTTGGTATTGGCCAATAATGCTGAGAATTATGGTACTGATGACACAATGAGGGGGAAAGTGTAGTTGTGTGCTGTTGTGCTCTCTTCTTGCATCTCTGCCTCATTCTCCATGGCACAGGCAGCTCCTTTCCTTTCTGAAAAGTCATAGTCTCTTTCCCAAGAGAGAGTTAAACACAAAGGCAATTAATAAGCTAAGGCAGGTTTTAGAAGCATTGTCACTGAAGGGTCATCAGCATGCTGAAGCCTATGGGTGATATTTAATATGTGCAATTTGAAAGTTGGCACGGTACTGTCCACTTAGGATGCAATGCCTCAACAAAGTAATGACATGTCTCTCATCTCCAAAAGCTTCCTGGTAGGGCTGAGGAGATGGCTCAGTCAGCAAAGCACTTGTCCCAACAGACATAAGCACTTGGATCCCCAACACTGGGGAAACAGAGTCAGGAGAGTCCCTGGAACTCAATGACCAGTCAGCCTAGCTGAGCCAGTGAGCTCCCAGCTGAGACCTTGTCTCAAAAAAATTCAGTGGAGAGTGACTGAAGACAGCACTAAACATCAACCTGTGGGCTCCATACACACATACATACTTATACACAGGAACACACGCGTGCGCGCACACACACACACACACACACACACACACACACACACTATAAATGTTTTCCATATGCTCCTTGTGGGAAAGGATACTTCCTGAGTTCTGCCCTCTCAGAAGCTCCTTCATTGTCATGCAGGAATTTTAACCATAGGTGAATATTGCACAGCCAACTGGCAGCTTTCATCACAACTGAAACTTTAGACCCACAGAACAGCGAGCGCCCATTTCTCCTCCTGGCCCCTGGAACGCACTCTTCTGCTCTCTGCCCCATGCATTTGTCTGTATTAGAAAGTTCATTTAATCATATGGTATCTGGGTCACATCCTCACATCTGTTAGGAAGCTATTATCAAAACATCCTCACATCCTCATGTCTGTTAGGGAAAGGGGAGGCTGTAACAATGGAACGTGGACCCCGCTCAGAATAGCAATGATGCAGCTTCTGTGAAAAACAATGTGAAGGTTTCTCCAGGAGTTTAAAATGAAGCTGCCCTGGGATGCAGCTGTTCCCCTTCTGAGTGCACATCTGGAACACTGAACTCAGGATCTTGAAGAGCAAGCTTCACACCATGCTCATTCCAACATTGTTCTGAGGAGCCAGCAGTGTCCGCTCACAGATGACTGACAGGTGAACCCAACCTGCAGGTCCGAAGAGGTTCTACCTGAAAATCATGAGCGAGAGAAAGGAAGGAGACCAAGCAAAAGTCACTTGTCAAGGTCTCACTTTATTAAGGGACAATGCCAGTATATATAGCTCCGAAATGGGGAGCAGGCTTGGGTGGGGGGGTCGAGACTTAGGGCAGTGAGCAGGAACTGGGGGTAATAAACACCTGTGTAAACGGAAACATTCTTTTGTGGATAGCTAACTAAGGAAGAGGGGAATCTCTGCAAATATCCTTAAGACAATGGCCTCCATATCTTTGTTAGCTTCCTAGAGTCAATAGCCCTAGCTGGTTCTGTTAAACATTCTAAGTCAAAGGTTTTTGCTGACCTCCTGTAATATTTTATTAGGGCAAAGGTCTCTGACAGACAGGAAAACACAATAGATGGGGATAGCGTAATGGTTCAAACTAAGTCATATCATTGGGATAATGCCAGTGATCCTGGAAGATGTTGGGACAAATAAGTCATTCTCAGAAAGAAAAGCCCTGTGAGAAGTGGCTGGCATGACAGCCATGAACTTGGTATCTGGCGAAATGCCTGGGATGAAGCCCCATTAGCCGTTTGACATTTGGAAGAGTCTCTATGCTTCTATTTATAATTTTGAAAGAAAATTATGTTTCTCTGCATTAACTGCTAGGCACTGCCATAAGGAACCTCTCTGGTCAAACATGGTTATTTCACATGCATGAACTCAGGAAGGCTGTGGTGACCTATACAAGCTCAAACCAATGGAAAGTTCTGGCATGGAGGTGGGATGGGCTCTAGAGGCCACACCCCTAGCTGAGGAGCTTTTGGCAGCTCATGATTTCTGGAGGAAGGAGGTTCACTTTAGGGGTGTGGCCACTGGTCTGTTCCTGTGCCCCAGTGGATTACCTACGCCCACACTCAAATGGGAAGCATTAATTTGATTAAGTGACGTCAAAAATAACTAAATAATAAAAAGAAGATATGAAGGTTAGAGGAAGATGTGATGGGTGGTTTGGGGGAGACTTGGAAGGTGGAGTGAGAGGTGGGTCTGATCAAAGATACATAGTATACATGAATAAAATTTCAAAGAAAAAAGTTAAAATATAAAAATGATTTTGATAGCTACCCCTACAGGGAGTATGAGATTTTAATAAGACACAAATGTAAACTGTGCAAAGTTAAGGCCTACCAGACCAAACAGAGCAAACCAGGAACTTGCTTGGTGCTGTCAAAAGTCCTGATAATGCCTAGCCAATCAGGGAGGACCACTGTCAAGGGATCAGAATGTCTGGGTGCTGGGAGGATTTATAAGATTTTCCCTGGAAGTGAGAACTGGAAGCAAGAGAGCAAGAGCAGGGCTGTGGCTACTTTTTAAAGCAAAAGAGACCACACCCAAGTGGGCTGGTATCCTAAAAACTATTGGTTGAAGGAACAGGAGGAGCTCCCGCAGCAGGAAGGCATGCTCGTGTTTTTCTTCAGACTGCCACAATGCCAATATAGGTCCCGGTAAGAGATGTACATCCAGTCATGGATCAGCCTACTTCCACTAATGAGAGAATAACCCAGGATGGGTAATGCATATACTCCCCTTTCCTACCCTCATTGCCCCCCCCAACGAATTGATTTATAAGGGTAGAGGTGACCTTTGACTATTCACGTTTTTAAAAAAAGTTCGGCATAATATAAAATTGTTTGATCCCTCCTGGATACTCACATATGCATTAACTGGTGGATGGTGTTATTAATCCTTATTCTCCTTAAATGTCTCATGCAACAGATCTGACATCAGTGGACAGCAACTAAGGTGAGTCTTCAGGTGTTAATGGCTCTCAGGCATCCTTCTCACAGTCCTCTGTAGGAGGTTATGCATGTCTGGTTATCTGCAAACCAAAAGGCTGCTGCCTAGTCCCCGACCCTGACAGCTCTTCGAGGGCTGGGAGTCAATGATGGGTAACACAGGCACAGTCCAGTTGCTGAGCCCTCCCAAGGCAGGGTCAACAAAACCTAAGCAAAGAACTCTGGCTCCTGCTAAGTGCACTAGGTAATAAATAAAAAAGGGCAGATATGTGGGAAATTAAGGCTAACCAGACCAAAAGGAGAGAGCCTGGAGTCCGCCTGGTACTTCAAAGGTCCTGATAATGCTTAGCCAATGAAGGATAACCAAGCAATGTTTCCTGAGGGCCGAGCAACAGGCACTGTCAGAGGTCCTGATCTTGCCTAACCAATGACTACATGATGTCAACCATCAAGGGATTAGAATGCCTGGGTGCTGGGAGAGTTTGTAAGTTTTTCTCCATTCTTAAATAAGCGAGTCTGCTGTAAGCCTTCTACCTGCCTCCCAATGTCTGAGACGTTGACACTGCACCTTCTGGCTCCCTCCCCCAAGGAAGACGTTAGGGCCCAGCAACAGTAAAGTGTTTGTAAGCTCTCTTTCTACTTCACTGTACACATCTGTTATTAGTATTCATAAATGTTCTTTGGTGGAAGATAGGAATCAACCCAAGGTTTGGAGTTAGATTCACAGGCACACACACATGGACACACATGGGCACATACATACCCTATAGTTGCTTATTCGTTATATCCTGGTGATGGGAAGTAAGTAAAGCCTGGAATTGTCTCAGTTGACAGAGGGCTGACTTTGAATCCCAGCACCACATAAACCCAGTGTATGGTGCAAGACTGGAATTCAAGTGCTGTGGAGGTGAAGGCCATTCTAAGCCATCTAAGCCATCCTGGGCTACACAATTTGAGGCTAGGTTGGGCTACATGAGGTCATGTCTCAAAAAGGGAAAGAAAGAAAGAAACCTTTGAGACAATGAAGCTGGGCAAGGTGATGCATGTCCCTATTTCAGCTTTTAGAAAGTAGAGGCAGAAAGTTTAGGAGTTCAAGGTCAGCCTCAGCAACATAGAGAGTTTGATGCCAGGCTGGGCTATGTGAGACTTAGGAGAGAGGGGGAGAGAGAGAGAGAGAGAGAGAGAGAGAGAGAGAGAGAGAGAGAGGTGAGAAGCTTAGGAATTTGGGGGAAACGACTCAAGGTCCAGATAGAGGGAGATAACATATCTATACATGGAGCCACTACAGACTAAATATCTGACGTGGACACACCTTCATCCTTCTGAGACCCACAACATGTGTGACGTGATCCCAGATTAACTAACTAAAGGAGTATAACAGAAACTACCATTAAGGGCATTCACTCCCCAACCATGCTAAATTCTTTGTGAATTCACTATCTCATTAAATCCTTATCTCAGTGCAAGCACTGAAGAGAGGAGAAAACTGAGGCATGGAGAGGCTAAAATCATTAATTAATTTTTTTTGTTTTTGAGACAGGGTTTCTCTGTGGCTTTGGAGCCTGTCCTGGAACTAGCTCTTGTAGACCAGACTGGCCTTGAACTTACAAAGATCCACCTGCCTCTGCCTCCCAAGTGCTGGGATTAAAGGTGTGTGCCACCACCGCCCGGCTAATTAATTATTTTTATAAGACTCACCTGGTGTCACACATTGAGGAAGGAATTGAACTGGAAAAGAATCCACAGGGTCTAAGTCCAGAGCCCAGGTGATCACAGTACTGCAGAGTGGGGAGGGGGACTCATGGGACAGAGGACCGTATAAGGGGAGAACGGTTTCTCAAATAAGCCAGTGAAAGCAAAGGCAAAGAAAGCAAAGAAAACAGAGGCTGGGGGAGAAAATAAAGACAGAATAAATCAAAGCATTGGGCCAGTTTAATTCATCAGGCCCATCAGCATGGATTGTAGGATGTAAGGATTGCAGGGAGCCCACAATGACATGAAGGGAGGACAAGGTGAACAAGACAGGACAACCAATCTTGGTGTCATAAAAATCACAGAGACGCCAAAGGGTCCCGAGAAGCATCTGTACTGCATTTTCCTCCAAAGACACAAAAGAAAGTTTTATTCCTTTTGGAATGGGAAGCTACTTTTCTCTTAAACCCTACAGTCAAGAGGAATTTACATGTATAATCCTGAGACTTGGAATATACACAAGATTTCACAAACATAGCCGTACTTAGAGAAGAGTTATCTAGGAAACTTCCAGCTCTGACTCCTCTTTCACCTCTCCTACCTCCCACTCCAAACGTGGGGTCTTGGGACAATGATTTTTAAGAGCCCATTGTCTTATAACTTGTAAAAGGGGGGCGGCTGTGTCCTGCTGCTGAGAAGTGGGGCCATTTTTCTGACGCCTGGCTCCCAGCCGCTAGCTAGCTTATGCCCGAAATAACCACATGACAATTATATTCATTTAAATACTGCCTTGCCCATTATCTCTAGCCTTTTCTTGGCTAACTCTTACATCTTAAACTAACCCATTATAAAAGTTTGTATGTCACCACGAGGTGGTGATTTACCGGATGATTCTAAGGTACGTCCATCTCGGGCAGGAGAATCATGGAGTCTGCTCACTTTCTTTCTTCCCCAGTCTTCTGTTCTCTTTTCCCCACCTATCTAAGTCCTGCCCAATCAAAAGGCCAAGGCAGCTTCTTTATTAACCAATGAAAGCAAAGAAATACAGAAGAACCCTCCTACACCAATAACTGAATGGCTTTTTTATTACTTGATTTTTTTGTTAGTTACATTTGTTCTTTGATATTCTCACACATGTCAACCTTCCATCCTCCCTACAAATGCCTCTTTCACATCTATGTCTTTACTATTTTATCACTCACTGGGTTTAGTCAGGGCCATCTGTGCCACCACAGGCTTGGAGCGTGCATCCTTTGGAGCTTGGTGGTTTCAGCAGTGGGAACATGACTCCCGACACCCAAATTCCAGTAGTTAATAGTTCAGCATGGAGGAATGGGGCCCTATGAGGCCCTCCTCAATTCATAACTAATTGTTGATTGGGCCAGTCTGGTGCTTGGCCAGTGCTCAGGAAAACCACCCACCTCAGCCTCCTGAGTGTTGGAATTACAGGCATGTACGACCACAACAGTCTCAATAGGGGTTCAGAGATGCAGTGTGTGCCAAACCTCTCATGCTCAGATTCCATTCTCAAGTCTGTGGTAGCATCATTATGTGATCTGTCCTTGGGAAAACTCAACAAATAAACTATGTTTGAAATGTGGCATGGTGAAGGTCTCTCCGCATTCTCCACATGTGTTGCACTGTGAAGAAGCTCAGGCAGATGTTCCAGGGTCTCAGTGGTGTTTGTGCTGAGAACACAGAGATGCTGGACTTCTTGAGCTTTCTGTCCCTATTGTCAAAGAGAAGTCTTTAAGCTCACACATACTGATACCATGCAAAACTCAGTTCCACCCTCCATTCACGTTCATTCCTTAACACTGATCCAGAGACTCCTTTCTTGTTTTCAAACTACCCGAAACCTGCCACGGAGATGAGCAAGCCAAGGTATCAGGAAACCTCCAACCGCTAATCATTTACGAAGACAAAGCATGTACCAGTCCGTTGCCAGTGTGAACAGGGAAAGACGAGGGGCACCTGGAACTGTAAGCACTGCTTCTTCCACCTCAGGATGAATGCTTGCCTGAGCCTTGCTGCTGTGAAGGCTTTGCTGCAGTCTGGGTGGAGCTGAGATGCTGAGCCTGTTCCAAATGCATGTGCTGTTGGTCCAGGGACCATGCTTTCCATGTTATGGGAACTGGACCCCAGAGTGGGTAGCTTCACCTCGGCATTTGAAGAAAATTTGTTACTGACAATTCAGCCCTGTCACCCAGCCTGGCATATGATGGAGGAAAGGCTAGAGATAGGTGGTCAGATGGGCAAGGAAGAAAGATAAACCTTTTATGGTGCGGGAGAATTGTCTGTATTCTGTCAATCGTGTTTTAAATAAATGCTGATTGGCCAGGCAGGGAGTATAGGCGGGAAAACCAGACAGGAAGTAGAGGGGAGAACAGGAGAATTTGGGAAGCAGGAAGCTCCCTTGGCATTCCTGCGCAGACCACCAAGGGAGCAGGATGTAAGCTTCCCAGCTGAGAACCGGCCATGTGGCTAACATAGATAAGAACCTGTGGGGTACTGGACAGGACAAAAACCCCAATAAGTCAGCTCTCACTGTTACACTTTTACCTTCTTACAAACACTCCATAAAATCCTGTGCTAAAGACACTTGAATTATACAGTTTGTGGAGCCTGGACCAATTATCCTTAATTTTTAACTAGAACCTCAATACCTAGTGATATTTATCACAGCACATCTCACATGTTAGCCACACACACATTGTTCACACGAATTTGTGCAATTTCCCAGCCAACCCAGACCCCACCTGCAGACTACTTGTCTGCAAAGTTGACTCTTTCATGGGACAGCTGCTGACCGGTGTCTTCATTTATGCACCTGCTTAACTCCAGGAAGTTAATAGGCCAAAAGAGCCAGTGCTGGGATAGACAAAGGCAAACAAGACTTTGTCTTAACAACGGGAAAATGCTCATTGTCCCAGAGTGCACCTTCCTGTGCCCATAACTTAACTGGCAGCAAATTTCAGGAAGAAAAAAATTATGAAATTAATTTAAGCAAGGTCACACTGTCCCTTCTCATCACTCTTTGTCCCCTACCTGGCTCTATTCTTTGCTAGTGGCGTTTTGTCTTCCTGAAAGCCATGGTAAGGCCCACTCTGACTTTACATGGGTGTGAGGTCTATTTCAGAATTTCCTCTCATCCCACTATTGGAAAATTTATTGGAAATTGAGTAAAGTAGCTCATTTATTAAGAGGTTCATGACAGCAAATCAGACTGTTGGAACTGATTCAAAAGAACAGATTCCAGGATAAAACTGACCCTCCATCAGAAAGAGTCCCTTACGAAAGCCAATGCTCCCTGGGCCACCCTTGGGCAAAGGAAGCTGGTAACTTAACAAAAAGCTCTTTGGACTGTGAAAAGGGATCATTTTTCATCATGCCTTCAAGGACACCATTTTTTAAATTTTTTGGCAGGTTTCCAACCTCCCTCATCCATTGTCAAGAACCATCAAGAGGCGCATTGAATACTGCTGTGGAAGAGCACAGAGGGTGCAGTCAGACAGAAACTCCTCTCCGAATCCACCATCCATGTCAGGAGGTCACTCTGGACTTCCCCATCCCAGTCTGTATAAAGGTGAACTGTAGCTCCTCACGGCCTCAGTCATTCTGAGTCCTGCCCATGTGAGGGGTCTCATGACATCCCTGACACACAGAAGACACTCAGAGACAGAGAGCATAGCCATCAGCAGAAGGAAAATGCAGGCTTCTTGCAGCCAGCATCCTCCAGCACCCTCCAGCTCTCACCTCATCCCAGGCCCTGTGGCAGGCACTTCTGTGCTAACCAACCCACAGAGTCACCACAACGCTTTCATACAGTCATATTGTCATCTCTGTTTTTCATGGAAGGAAACTGAGGCTCACAGAAGTCATCGAGGTCCCAGAGAGGTCCTTGGGACATTGAACTTGGATGACCCCGGGATCTGTGAACATAAACTGTGACAAAACTCTAACTCTGCTGTTTGAAATCGCAAGCGCTCTGAGGCCAGCAAACACCGTGCAGAGGGAATCATCCCGGAAGCTTGAGCTCCAGGCTCTGGCAAATGCTCATCTCGTTGCTCTCTGTTCCAACTGGAAGCTGTCCCCTGCTAGCGAGAAAACGGATATGCTGGGAGGATAGATTACCTGACTCTGGATTTATTCAGATCCATGTTGTCTGAAGTTAGAGGCCATGTTCTCAAATGCTCTACTTTAAAGCCTAGAAGGAGAGCCTACTCTGGCGCCCCCTACGGGCAAGGAAGATTTACTGCAAGAAGAGGACCAGCAGAAACCAACTTCCTGTCTTAGGAAGCAGCTGTCTGTGCTCAAAAGATCTAAAAACGTCATTGACAGATAATGTTCAGAGTCTATTGTGTCCAGAAGTCATTCTGAGTCAAAGGAACTGTCCGTGAAGAGGAGAAACAAAACCACCAATAAGTCCTCACTCCAAATGGCTCTTCAAACAATTCTACAGTGTTCTCTAAGAATTATTCCCCCAGAAAGAGTCTAAGGTAGAGCAGCTTTAAGCAAAAATAGCTAAGGTAAAGATACATGACCACTAACCTCAGTCCATCAATAAGGGTTTTTTGAACAAAGCATGACTGCCTGCACACTGTGGCATCGCACGGCCACTCGTAGCGAAGTTGTAAGCCGTCAACCAAGGTGTAGAAAATGTGTGGGACACGGTGGAAAGTCTTTCAAAAATCAGAATAAAAATACCTGGAGGAGAGAGTGGTGGCTTTGGAGGTGGGCTTCCGGGTGAACGGTTTCTTCTGCTTCCTAGCTGGTTCCCATATTGTTCCCTGCACAACCACTACCCCCACACAGAGGCTTTTACTCCAGCCAATATATCGGAAAGTTGGCAGCTGGCCTCCGTGTCCACAACCTTTCATTTGTCCCAAGTCTTTCTCCTTGATAATAGTGATGTTCCTACACCTGGTGATGCAGATGTGAGATCCATTCCTGCTCCTGCTCATGGTCACATCCAGGCAGGAGCATTCTCTATAAGACACGCTGCCTGTTATCCTCTAGATAATGTCTGAGGTATGCAGCTTGCTACCCAGTCACCTTCTCTACCTCTTACACGACATTGTGGCCGTGAAGAGAGTGCCGTGGTCTTTCAACTCCAGTAACCAGTCCTCTTGGGGTGTATTACTGCTATCATTCTCATCACAGGCCATCGACAACCCCCAAAACCAAGTCAGTGACTCTCCCTGGGGCCACCAAGCTCCCATATCCCCATTGACAGGATATTCAGACTCCCTGCAGTCATCTCTGTACCTGACAGCTGTGCTGGAGCAGTGACAGTGCCTTGTGTTCCAACCCCCGTGTCCTCAGTAGGCACTCGCTAAACATTTGCTGAGCTGGTACATCAAATAATCAATGAAGAAGCTAGTTTGGTAGAAAGGGTGACTAAATTGTCAGGTTATCTGGAAAGGAAGCTTAAATAAATTGTGTCTATTCCATAAAAGAACACTTCCTCAGAAAAATTATTTTAGCTTTCTCTTGTGCTGTGAGATTTAACCTCTCTCTTCACTGAAATGCATAGAATTCTAGACTGAAGACATACTGAAAATGAAAATGTCAAAGCCAAACCCACAGAGATTCGGAGTCTAGTGAGGCCAGAGGTAACATTTGGAAGATGCTTGTGGGGGAACTTAAGCATGCAACATGAAATATGGATGCAGCTAAAATGAGCAGGAGCCTGGGTGTTACTCCCTACAAAATGGGGCTCCTAGAAATACTAATGTTCTACTCACTTCCCAGGCTCTTTCTAATTCTTTTCTGCTAGGATCCCGCAGCATCTCCTCTTGACACACCAGACAGAAGTAGACCCCAGACCCTACTTGGGGACAGAAACACTCATCCCTTCAACAGACTACAGGGCCAGCCATCCTTTCTGCTATTAACAATATTATAGAGGCAGCTGGCCGACCACCTTAGGGTGACAGGTCTATTTTCATATGGAAAAGAAAATTATAGAGCAGCGTAAACATTTGCTAACAAGAAAGATGTTATTATAGCCTGCAAATTGCATTCAGATGTTCACTAACATTGGCGTTCATGGATTCCCAAGAGTGCTTCATCAAGGGAACCCATCTCAAAAAGACCGGGTTTCTGCATCTTTATGGAAAAGGGGGTTGCTCAGCCTCACTGATCCAGAAGAAGATTGTGGAGGGGGAATCCGGAGGCTCCACGTCAACAGCACTTCTCTACTCCCCTCGCCCCACACATTACTTCTTTACAGGGAAATTAGAGGGAAAAATTAGAGCCACTGTGAACGGAGACTTCCTGTGTGCCAGGCTCCATACCCAACACCCGCTGCTCACCTATTTTCTATCCTTCCTGCACCTCACGGAGTGTTACAGTCTTCACACAAGGAAGGAGACTGAGGCACAGGAAGATCTAGAAAAGTCATTCAAAGGCCCCTAGATACGGGAGGTGATGCTTTGACTTGATCCTTGCACGTGGTAATCTGTGCTGCCGTATCACGGCAGATTCCATCAATACGTGCAATACCAGATACACTTTAAATAAAAATTAAGAAAAGGCATTGAATCCCAGGAGATCGTGCATAAAATCCAACAGCTAGTAAGAGTTAATACAAGAAATGGGGTGGCTCATCCTGATTGTCTATTTGATTGTGCGAGTGTCTAACAGATGAGGAAGGCTCACGTCAGGAAGTGTCTGGGAGAGTGTGTCCTGGGCCTATGACCTAACACATGGTGTGAAGCCTTGAGAGATTCACATGACAACTAGACTGTCTGGAGGCTGAGGGAGGTGGAGCAGGGCTGGAAGGAAGGAGGAAGGAAGGAAGGAAGGGAGGGAGGGAGGGAGAGAGGGAGGGAGGGAGGGAGGAAGAAAGGAAGGAGGAATAAGGAAGGAGGAAGGAGCACTAAGACCTGTAAAGTACAACATATACCTTAAAGAAAGCAAAGGTCCGATGCAACTTGTTCTTAATAAAAGTGTCCAGTAGAAACCTAGCACAGCATAGACATTCCCCTCAGACATGTGCGTGCCTCAGAGTGTAGACTGGCCTTTTGGGACTTGGAAGATACGGGGAATGAAGGAAACTGACTAGTGTATCCTGGAGACATATTTTAAACATATATATTGTTTTAAATATTAAGCAGCTCTCCTGGGGACTCATTTGTCAGCTGCTTCCTGGTTCACAGCCCGGACACGAATCCGAGGTGTTTAACTTTAACCTTACTCTCTTCCCCCGCGTGCCAGCTGCAGAGAAGTCACGCATCTCAACCCCACCCTCAGCAGCTCTCAGTCAGGGCTGTGGCTCTAGGGCTTGGCTCTGAGCATGCCCTCCCCGGCTAAACTTCTGTTTCCTGTGCAGGAGCCTCTGTGCACTTCCGTCCTTCCTTCCTGATTCATTCATTCGTTCCCTCATTCATTCACTCAGCTCCACACGTGTGAGCTCTGGTCTCCGAGCTGGGAACTGAGCGGCCGGAAGAGCAGCTTAGATGAGGCGGACACAGGATGTGTGGAGCTCCTCTCTGCCCTGCAGCTGATGTGTGGGGAAGCCAGGGCTGCTCCACTGCTCTGACTGGGGAACACTGTGAACAGCAGCATAATCTCATGTAGCTCAACGGATAAGGACTGGGGCCTGCTTTACAGGGAGGGCCCTACAGTGAGAGGTCGAGTGTTCAGTAAGCCCTCGAGAGAACAACAGAACTTAAGAAATCATTGATCGTTTATTAAAGAGCGTCTTGTATTTTTTGCAAACTACAATTTTAGCTTAAAAATTAATATATGTTTGTGGTAATAATTGAGCAGTAAAGCACATGCAAGGAAAATGAAATATTAAAACTAACTCCAGATACTATCTAGGAGTAGCCATTATTGCAAGAGCCTGCACTCCAGAGACCTATCAAACATCTGTAAGTTCTGTTTTTACCCTCAGAGGAACATCACGAGTGCGCTTAGCAAACTGTTTCTTTCCACCTAAATATACACATATATACATATACACACATACATAAATACCCATCTATGTACGTATGTATGTATATAGTGTGTGTGTGTGTATCTCTATCAGCACATGCTCAGCTGTCTTCTTGTTTCCCGAAGCTGCAGTGTGTGACACTACATGACCATCTTATTATTTAGCCCATTCCCTTTCTTTAAACACTCGAATTGTTTCCAGTCTCTTCGACTGCGGGCAGTGAGCATCTTCACAACACTTGAAGCATAGGAAGCATCTCCGCACATCTGGGCTGAGCGACGCATGTCCTGGCTTTGCTTACTCTGACGGATAGTACACATCATTCTTCACAGTGTTTGCAAGGTCCCCTTCCATGACTCCCAACGGTGTGTACAAATGTCTATCCCAAGCCCCAGCCAACTCACCCATCCGTGGCTTCTGCCATCTCTACCATTGAGCCTCCCTAGGGACTTGGCAGTTGCTCATCCTGTTCCCACACAAATACTTCTGTATAGGAGAAACTCTCTAAGCTGTATTAATGAAATTAAACACCCTTCGCTAAATGCCAGCTCCAGGATAAATTGAATTTTAACTGGGTTCCACCTCAGCTGTTAATGGTTTTGACTGATGCGGGCCTGCCCCCTCTAGATTGGGGTTTAGTGAACCCTGCCCTGAGCTGATCTGAGTGTTATTTTCATAGCATATGGCACCCAGGAAGCAAGAAAAAGGATTTGGCACCACCATTAATTAGGGTGTTCTAAAATAGTGCTCTGTTTGCTTAGCCAGACGCGAATGGTGTTTTACATGCACCTATATTTCCCCTGTTGGGCTCTGGAGCAGAAGGCACACGTCCCCTGAGGAGTGTCGAAGACGGGAGGTGTCTAGAAGGATTACGTCACCTGGAGAGTCGGTTTCTGAGCCTACACCGTGGAGAGGTGAGGATTTCCCAGGTATCTGAGGTTTCGTTTCGAGGAAGCAGCTGACCCATGACCTTGTTCCTTAAGCAAGGAAGATCAGTTCAACAGAAATTCAGCTCTATTCTTAGAAATGTGTGAAGTCCTACCACTAAGTGCCCGTCTCTGCGATGCACATGGAGGTCACAGCAGTCAGGCAATCAGACATAACATGTGCCACTGCAAGAGCTGCTCACCCCGAGGCTGTGGAACCTTTAGTGGGATGTGAGGGGCACTGTGGATTCTGTCTAATTCCACCTGCAACTGAATATGTGTGTATGTGAGTGAATATGTATGTGTGTACGACTGTGAGTATGTGTGTGAATGTGTGTGTGAGTGTGTGTACATAAATCTGTGAGTGTGTGAATGTGTGTGAGTATGTATGCATGTGAGTGTGTGCATGAGTGTGCTTGTGTGAGTGTGAGTATGTGGTGTGTGTTAGTGTGTATGTGAATGTGTGTGAGTGTGAATTGTGTGAGAGTGTGTGAGTGTGTGTGAGTGTGAGTGTGTATGTGAACGTGAGTATGAGGGTGTGAGTGTGCGTGAGTATGTATGAGTGTATTGCATGAGTATGAGTGAATGTGAGTGTATATGTAAATGTGAGTGTGAATATGTGAGTGTGTGTGAGTGTGTATGAGTGTATGTGCATGAGTGTGAGTGTGTGTGTGTGTTGGCTACGTTTTTGTCACTATGATAAAGTGCCTGTCTAAAACAATGTGAAAGAAGAAAGACGTCTTTTGATTCCGTTTAAGGAAACACTGTCACGCATGGTGGTTTTCCCACCTTTGGGTGGATCAGGCAGTAAAGAAAGGTCCAGAAGCAAGGGCAGACTAAAAACCTCAAGACCCACTTCTCAGGACCCCACCTCTCCAATTTGGGCCCTATCTTCTAAAGGTGTGACAGCCTTCAAAACAGTGCTAAGTTTTCAAGCACATAAGCCTGTGGGGGACACTAAGTCCGAAGCGTGTGGTTGTATGTGCTTTCTTAGGACAGGGCCTGAAACTGTACCATTACCTAAGAGCTACATACCCTCACCCAAACATGACGTTTCCAGACTGATGATGCTTTACCGTCCTACTGGGAACTCCCAGAGCTGTTTCCAAGACGTCTGCCACTTGAGCAGCATCCACGCTCCAGCTCATCTCTAACCCACGCCGCCTGGAACCAAAGACCTCCCATCCTTAGCGGAGCCAGTAAGGATTTGCCCTAGTTATCCTGAGACACCCAGTGGTCCAGAGCAAACACCGACTGTTGGGAGCTGCCTCTCACTTACTCTCTGCCCTTCGTTCACTCGCTCAACATTCCTCTCTCCAGCAACCAACTTGAGCCTCTCCCTTCCCCTCACTGTCTTGTCCCCTCGCCATTTGGGCAGAGCACACACATTGACCCACCGCTACTCACCATGTATTCCATCTGTAGTCTTCCCAAGTGCCCACCAGCGGTGCTGCACTACAGACCGTATTACACGGCTGAGTGGCCTGTGCGGCTCCCTTAGTGGAGTTCATGGACTTGAGGAGAATCTGATCCTAAGAAGAGGGGTTACAGCATCTCCAATGCCACAGGAAAGGAAGTGGGGAAAAGGTCCACACATTTGTGAGGGTGACTTATCCAAGAAAGAGAAGTGGGGGTATTTCACAGGGAGGGAACTGTTGTTGGGAGTTTCTGTCCTGCCTGGTTCCTGCATTCGTTAAGTCCCAAAGAAAATCACACAGAGGTCTACATTAGTCATAAACTGATTGGCCCATTAGCTCAGGCTTCTTATTAACTCTTATAACTTATATTAGCCCATTATTCTAGTACATGTTAGGCACATGGCTCAGTGACTTTTTCAGCGGGACAGGTCACATCTTCCTTCTTCCGTGTCTGGGCAGGACTGCAGAAAGAGCTTTCTACTTCCCAGAATACTCCTGTTCTCACTGGCCCACCTCTACTTCCTGTCTGGTTGTCCCACCTATACTTCCTGCCTGGCTACTGGCCAATCAGCGTTTATTTAAAACATAATTGACAGAATACAGACAATTGTCCTACACCAGGGAACGTTGGAGATGGCTTTTGAATGGTGACCAGGAGTTTATAAGTTTAAGATGGAGCAGCCTATATGAAAGTCCACAGACAGCACAGCATGGGTGCATGCCAAACACTGGAAAAGGCTGCCTTTCCTTCTTGCAGTTACAATCTGATGTTTCTGACCTACTGTTGTGTGGCTATCTCTTCCTAATTGAAACATTCCCCTCTGTACCTGGGGTGGGCAGCCCGATGCATGGAAATGAAACCAGGCGAGGATGGGGGCTTCTTGGGGAAGTATGGACAAAGAAGACCTCTCAACTGACTGGTTGCTCTTCAGTAGAGGCCCAGAGGAGGCAGAGTGGGAAGTCAGGCACTAAATAGGTGAAGGGCTCTCCGGTGTCCGTAGGCAGCAATGCCAAAAGATGACTGTCTCCATCAAGGACAGTTAAGAGGCCAAGGTGGCTCTTAGGACACAGGGTTGGGGATGGAGGAGGGTCAGTGTCACTGGCCATAGTTTATAATTTTACTTTATATATATATGCTCTCTCTGTCTCTGTCTCTGTCTCTCTCTCTCTCTGTGTGTGTGTGTATGCGCGCACGTGTGTGTGTGTGTCTGTCTCTCTGTCTCTCTCTTTCACACTTGGAACTGAACTTCGGAACCAGTACATCATAGTTAAGGACTCTATGACTGAGCTATCATAGAGACCTGCAAAGTTTTGTTATTTTTAGTGTCTTCCTTAATGTGTAAGCACATTTTACTTTATTAAATCTAACCCTTACTGCCCGATCAAAGTCTTTCCCCTAACATTCCCCATCCCTTTCTATTTTGAGACAGGATTGCACTAAATTGCCCAGGCTGGCCTTGAACTCACTCAGTAACCCAGATAGGCCTTGAACTTGCCTTGCCTCTGCATCAGCTTCCCAAGTAGCCAGGATGGTCTTGTGCCATCAGGTCCAAGTGTGTGAGATAGTATGAGGTTTAAGACCTACACATATTGAAAATGACTAAGTCATATCAAACATACCTCCTCCATGGCCTCTCAGCTCTTCATAGTAAAAATACCAACGCCTTTTGATCTCTTGAGAGAGACAGTTCATAATTCCACCCAACTTCCAGAAGGCAAACTTTTTAGATTGCATTTATGATGAGATCACATGGCATTTCTCTTTCTGTGCCTGAATTATTTTATTAAATTTTTTTCCAATGTAACTGTATTTCAAAAGCTCTATGAAGCTTTAATTAATATGATAACATTAATATGTTAATGTTAATAATATATTTTATTAAGTAAATACATTTAAAATGCTATCATTTAAACAGTGATGCTATAAAAAAAAGTATTAATGAAGGGGTTTGGGATATGGCTCAGTTGATAGAGCACTTGCCTAGCACACACAAAGCCCTGGGTTCAATTCCCAGCACTACCAAATACAATGTAGTGGTACACACATGTAATCCCAACACATGGGTAATAAAGGCAGGAGGATCAGAAGTCAGGATCATTCTTGGCTACATAGGGAGATCTTGTTTCAAACAGAGTTTTAATGAGCGAGGTAGCATCATTTTTTTTAAAAAATATTTATTTATTATGTATACACTATCCTATCTGTGTGTATACCTGCAGGCCAGAAGAGGGCACCAGATCTCACCACAGATGGTTGTGAGCCACCATGTGGTTGCTGGGAATTGAACTCAGGACCTTTGGAAGAGTAGGCAATGCTCCCAACCGCTGAGCAATCTCTCCAGCCCAGGTAGCATCATTTTTATACTCTCTTCAGATAGGCCAAACACATGGGTACACAGGGATTGCGTCCAGAGGGCCTTTTACCACAGCACATCTGTATTCCAAGTAACCGCAACTACAGCTCCTCAGAATCATGGTGGACTGCACAGGCTTAGGTCAAAAGGAACTTTGCTTCCTAGTC
>JAQHUG010000267.1:2040332-2064356 GCA_028555095.1 Dicrostonyx torquatus | reverse complement strand
GATAGATAGATAGATACATGATACATGGATGGATAGGGATAGATAGACAGACAGATAGATGATGGATAGATAGATAGATACATGATACATGGATGAATAGGGATAGATAGATAGATGATGGATAGATAGATGATAGATCAATGGATAGATAGATAGATAGATACATGATACATGGATGGAGATAGATAGATAGATAGATAGATAGATAGATAGATAGATAGATAGATAGATAGATAGACAGACGAGCTCAGGAAGAGAACTGGTGGGGGAGGGAAGAGACTAGCAAGAAGAGGAGCAACAAGGACGATGGGTGTGGTTCATATAAACAAAGCACAATGACATATTTGAAAATGTCACAATGAAACTCATTACTTTGTACACCAACTTAAAATTAGTTTAAAAATGCACTCTGAATATAGTTCAGCCGGTTCCAATCCCGTCAGTGTTTGCTGTTCCCTGCACCTCTGAGGCCGTTTCCCGTGTCAGAAGCAGATGTCTTGGGTTCTCCCGTGTGGGGTCCCCAGCGTCCTGGGCTTTGCCTCCTTCATGCTTACCTGGTCATCCAATCCTGACCTCTGCACATGCCCAGTACACGTGTATCAGTCTCCAAACACTCAATGCTGGACCTTCTGTGAGCATCCGCATGTGAGGCAAGACAGAGGGCGGAGGAGATCGTGGAAATGCAAGAGGAGGGAGAGATGCTCCCACTCCCTGGACTCCAGCTGGAGCCTTTGCCAGCAGGGCAGCAGGAACTCCGCTATGACTGACAGCACTTAGTGGCTTTCTTCCTCCCATTTTTTTCTCCTCTTCCCAGATTTTAGTTACAGAAAAGGATGTGGACTTAACCCTTTCTACAACCCTAACAGCTTATTGCTTCATTTAATCAGATCAAAGTTCCATTCAAGGGGGCTCTGGGGTCACCTCATATAGCTCTATTGTTAAAAAGAAAAAAGCAGGTTGGGGGGGCGGTTTCTTAGCAAACTTTTGAGATGCAATTTAAGAGTCACCAAAAATGGAATGCATGGCTAAACACTAAAATAAAGAATTGCTTGGTTTCTCTTTGAGAAGGGTACATCTTACCCCCTACCCCGGGAAGTGTCTTACCCCTACCTTGGTGTATCTCTCTCGCTTCAGACCTTCTCTTGTTCTCTTAACTCTCATGCAAAAGCCTATAGTAAAATATTTTCGAAAAAGCTTCCAACTCTGCTTCAATGTAGCTGGCCCTAGAACCCCTGAATCCTACTTTGGCTTAAGTCCAGGTCCCTAAGAGCCTAGAGGAAGGCTAGATGGAAAACAGCAGCGGAGAGGCAGGGTCTGTCCCCGCCCCTTCCTGCTGGCAAGTTCACTAAGCCCTTTCTGGACCTAAGCTCTCTAAGGACTGCTGCCCACCCCTCTATCTGCCTCCGTAGGTATTTGCTGTTCGAAAGGCCTCAAAAACAGCCAGTGCTTCTCCCTTAGGCTGAATGTCTTAGATGATTTCCTCGGGTGTGTTTTCACGGTCTCTCTCCTTTTGAAAACGCCTCTTAACCTTGAGAACGCCCCAGCAAGGTGATGTGGCAAGCCTGCTCACCACTCACATACCTAAATTCAGCAGCCCAGACAAATTCCTGTGTCACCTCCTGTCTCTTTCTTCTCTCTAATTCATGGTTATCAAAGCAGAAATAGCAGGCGTTGCATCCTGGGCTGTGCTCTTCCGAGCAGCGGCATTCTCTGGGACGTCTGAAGTGGCTCCGAGGAAGGAAGTCAAGAGCGTGTCATTCTGGGAAGAGTCCACTCAGCAAATGCAGGGAGCCCTCCAAACCCAGATGCTCTGGTGGCCTGTGTGCCTCCTGCCAACCCACGTACACACTCCTGCAGTTACCCCATTTGCGGTGGGGGAGGTCTGGCATCATGTATCATTCCTCTCTGACACGATCATAGTGCACTATTCATCTTCAGAAAAACCACTCGTGGTCTGCCTAGCGATGGTTCCATTCTTGGCTTTCCTTTCCTGTGAACACATGAAATAATTGGCTCCGCTGTGTTGCCATTCTCACCAGCTTGCCGGTGCCTTTTTGAGGTCAGTCCTACTATCCTGTGTGCTAAAACAGATGCTCAATCCTCAGAAGCACTGACTGTACTAGTGTCACTCCCTCTTGAGACACAATCCTCACCTTCCATGGTCCTGCCCCATGTGTAGTCTTTCTGCATTTTTTTTTTCAAGACAGGGTTTCTCTGTGGCTTTGGAGCCTGAGCTGGAACTAGCTCTTGTAGACCACGCTGGTCTCGAACTCACAAAGATCCGCCTGCCTCTGCCTCCCGAGTGCTGGGATTAAAGGCGTGTGCCACCACCGCCCAGCGTCTTCCTGCATCTTCTCATCTGCCTTCTTCTTCCTGTCTCTGTGCCACAGTCTGTCTCTAGCATTCTCTTCTCTAGGTCCAGTTTCTACAATGGTTTCCAACCTCTGGGCTCTTCATCCTGTCATTATGACCATGATCCCTACACTTTCTCACATCCTCTTTCATGTTTAACTGCCTCTTGGCAACCGCCTCTTTAATTTCAGAGCTAAGCTCTTGACTCCTCCAACAGTCTTGCTACCTGAGCCAGCATGAACTTCGTCAAGCTGACTAGACAGAAATCACTGGCCTCGTTCTTGGCCTTTTGCGTCACAGCATGACCATCAGCAAATCTTGTGCCATGTCCCTCAACACAGAGGCAAGTCTGTCCTTCTGTCCAAGCCTCGGCTTTACTCTGAAATGAACACAATAGATTCAGTTTGGAGGAATCTTGTCAATGGTTACGGATTAGAGTAAACTCAGGTAATGTAGATGAAACATTATAAACAGAGGGAGTGTCATTGTTTCTTGCTATTTACTGCTCTGGAGCAGAGGGGACTCGCCTTGGAGCTGCTGCTCTTGTTCAATTGCTTGTCAGCGTTTGAGGACCTAGAGCCTTCATCCGGTTGGACTTGTTGACTTGTTGGTAAGTTTAAGAAACAGTCTATTGGGCCTCCTTGATTGCGGGCACTAAGCTTCTCTGAGTCTGACATTTTTAACAAGGATCATTCTGCTTACGGGGACAGCTGGGTCTCACTAGCAGAACAGTCTCTAGCTATCACATGAGCCAAATAGGGAGATCCCGGCTGCCACACACACCAAGCCAAGCTCTGGAAAGGCTGGCTGCATGCCACTGCCCCCAGCACCACCCAGTGTCTGGAACAAGGTTAGTTATGAGTGATCGAGGGGACAGAAATACTTTTTGGGAAAAGGAGGTTGGCATTTTGGGGGGCAGGACATCAAGGCGCTGCTGAAGACAGCAACTGATATCTCCTTCTTTCTGGTCCTCTGCTGTTAATAGCTGTTTACTGCTTGCAAACATCACTGCCTAGCAACCAAGTAAAGTGACTCTGATGGGGCGGATCTTCAGTGTGGAGGAGAACTTCTAGTGGGCTAAGGAAGAGCACTGGGCTAGGAGCTATGAGCTTTGAACAGTGAATCCAGATTCAACTGCAGGCTCTGTATGATGGTCAGTCACTCCCTGGACCTCAGCTGATTCAGACTCTAAATTCTATGTTTGGTGTCTGGACAAGTTCTTTATCCCAAGACATGGTTTCCCATCTTTCAAACAAGATGTGACTTTACAGAGCGCGGGTTCTGTGTGAAAGGACATGAGTGACGGCGACCACAGTGTGTGTGGTGTCCTTTGACTTCTCCACTCCCTTCCTAAAAGGGGGTCGCAACGTCTCTTCTGACCTTGGATGTTGCTGTGAAGGTATAGAAAGGGGTTCCACGAAGAGGCTGTGTGGTATTACTGTTTTCCCTCCATATTGCATGGGTTGGCCTCTGTTGCGCTCATTTCTGTGTAGTCTGCCCACCACAGCATGCAAGTCTTAGGGTAGGCAGGGGCTGCACCTCCATCGCTCATCCTGTGCTCAGTGAACAGGTGGGAAATGAAGCACCTTGAACATTTCTTCTTGTTCCTGTAAGTGCTAAGTTCCATGAGGAATCACTCAACATCCTACCTTCCAGAGCCCCAGGCTGGCAAAGAGCAGATTCATAATATAGGATTAACTGGTCGTGGGCATCATGGTTTGTGGCTGCCTTCTCTCTGCTAATGGCTTTCAGACTTCTCCCTGGTGACTTTCTCTCCTCCTTTCTAGGACCATCGCATTAGGGTGGAGCTCATGTCAGAACTAGTTCTCTTCATATGTCTTCTAGCCTCAAATGATTGGTATAGGAATAGTCACGGGACCTCTGTTAGATCAAGGAACAGTGGGCCATTGGTGTTCTCTCAACTTGGGCTGTAAGCAGGGTAGGGGAAAAGAAACAGAATCTAATCATCTCTCATTACATCATCCACATCTCATGACATCAAACCAATCTCCAGATCCATCTGGGTTCTGGTGCCCAGACTATCTAGTCACACAACAAATTTAAGTGCCCTTGCTTTGTGCCGCCTTGATTAGGGTTTCAATCACTTGCTGAGGGAAAGAATGCTGGTGAAATTCTAGTTAAGAGATGGAAGCAGAGGGCGCTGCAGGAAATGGTGACCAGTGGTTGCATCGGAGAGCAGAAGCAGACTTGAGAAACAGTTTGCAGACTTGAAGTCAACAAAATTTCAGGCAGGCAAGCTCACCCTGACCTTTCTTCGTGCAGCCTTGATTCTACTCACTCTGCGCCCTCATTTGGCATTCACACAATACAGAGGGCAAGAGACATACAGGGCTGACATTCTCTGAGCTGAGGAGGAGACTACGCAAGCTGTGCCTGCAACCCCAGCATTTCCAAATTGGAGCAAGCGGATCCCAGGAGGTCATGGGCCAGCCAGCCTAACCAAAACTTTGAGCTTCCAGTTTAGAGAAAGACTCTGTCTCAAGACAATAAGGCAGAGAGTGAGAGGCTTCTGTGTGTTTGCAGCACACTTTGTGCACACACACATGCACGTGCACACACACACACACATACACACATACACACACACACGAAATGACAGGCATTAGGACAGAAGTGACATCATAGGTATAAAGCTGCTGATTAAAAGTATTTTAACCACATTTAAACTGGACACATATTTCAACTGCAAACCCTTGGTGATCTTTCTACACAGTTTCCCATATACCTAGGATGAGACCCTGAGGATATATTCTGGTAGGAACTTTCAGCTATTTGTCTAATAAGCTCTTCGCAGTTCTAGGAGGTATTGAGCCTGTAAGACTTGGTCTCTGTCCTGGGATGCTGGCAAGGGAGCCAGGAGGAAGGGAGGAACCACGAGAGACGACCAGAGAATAATAGAAGACAAGATGTAATTAAGTGCTAAGTGCTGGAAGCAACTGGGTAAGGCTGAAAGAGGCCAATTGCAGCTCTGTGCAAGGCAGACCTTGCTGATGGGTGGACTTCTCTTTCAAGATTGGCAAGAAGCCAGCTCCTATCATGCCACAGAGTGATACAGACCTTTACATTCTTATTTATTTAGTTTACCAGAACTGTGTACTTGAGGAGATCAGAAGACAACTGGCAGGCATCAATTTTCTCCTTCTACCACATGAGTCCCAGAAATTGGACTGAGGTTGTCACTCTGGGGGTAGGTGCCCCTACTCTCTGAGCAATCTCACCAGACCTTGATGTAGATCCTACTAATACTTCTAATAACACATCCCATCACAGAGTGGGAATCGTGTGATGGAGCCCTGGCCCTGCCCTCTAACCCATGAAACTTTCAGCAGGTGCTTATGTCTCTCCATGTATGAAATGGGCCTAAATAGCACCTATGTTGTAGCACTGGGGATGTGAGAAATCCTGCCCCGTGTCTACAGGTGTCGTTTGAACCTTTGCCCATATTTCTACCACTTGAAAATACTGCAACTTTCAGGGGGCAGGAGTGGAAATCATGTAACTCATTTGAATACCAATCATTGCAATAATAATGGTTATTGCCCTTTTTGATAGGCCACCACCAATAAAATCAAAGATTGCCCAAAAGGATCTCAGCACATCATCTGATATAAGCTATTTAGGAAGAATATTGGCAGACAAGAGGTGGGTCAGCATGCCCAATGAGCTAAGTTTTTAAAAAGGCAAGCATAGTAGTGACTTGGAGGTAGAAATCGATATGTCGCCGGGAATCAGTGGCCGGCCAGCCTACTTGGGGAGACCCTGCCTCAAAGGTACGATTTGGACAGTACATAAGAAGACCTGAAGCTGTTCTCTGTACTCTATGTGTACACAAGTGCACACTCAATCGAAAGACATACGCCTGCACGTTCTTGTCCGTGTGCATATACACGCACCTTCATCTCACACAGTTCAAGTAAGCGGGCCTGCTCTTCGGCACCTAGAAGCACCCTTAGCACTGACTTGAAGAAGCGCTTTGAAAAGGAATTTAATCGCCTTCAAAAATCACACTATTGTGTTATATAACTCCGGAGAGTTTACAAGGACTGCCCATGTAGACATGTTTCATGAATGCTTTTGCATTTCATGTTATTATTGAAAATAATTTTTCATACACTATCTTCTGATCATGGTTTCCCCTCACTAACTCCTCCCAGATCATCCCCCACCTCCTCACCCACCCAGCTCTCAAGAATTGTGTGTGTGCTCAGGCACATGCATGCAGTGTTCACAGAAGGCATCAGGTCACCTGGCACTGGAGTTACAGGCTGTCCTGGAATTCTTTCTTTCTTTCTTTCTTTCTTTCTTTCTTTCTTTCTTTCTTTCTTTCTTTCTTTCTTTTTTAACAATCTTTTCTCATTGTACTTACCAATCCTAGTTCCCTATTCCTCCCCTCCTCCCACTCCCCCTACCTTCCACCCACTCCTCAGAGAGGGTGAGGCTTCCCACTGGGAGTCAACAAAGTCTGGCATCACTGTGAGGCAGGACCTAGACCCTCCCACTAAATCTAGACCGAGCAAGGTATCCCTCCAAAGAGAATGGGCTCCAAAAAGTCAGTTCAAGCACTAGGGATAAATCCTGGTCCCACTGTCAGTCACCCCACAGACTGTCCCGGCCATACAATTGTCACCCACATTCAGAGGATCTAATCTGGACCTACGCAGGTTCCCCCTCTGTCAATCCAGAGTCAGGGAGCTCCGACTAGCTCATGTCAGGTGTTTCTGTGGGTGTTCTCATCATGGTCTTGATCCCTTTGGTCATATTATTGTCCCTCTGTCTCTGGAAGTTTGGCCCAGTGCTAGCTGCGGATCTCTGGGTCTGTTCCATCCGTGCTGGATGAAGGTTCTATGATGACAATTAAGGTAGTCATCAATACGATTACAGGGGAAGGCCAGTTCAGGCACCCTCTCTACTATTGCTTAGAGCAATGTATGGGGAGCAAGGGCTTCTTCAGCTTACAGCTACAGTCCACCACCACAGGGAGGTCAGTGCGGGAGCCGGAAGCAGCTACTCACATCACACCCACAAAAGCAGAAAGAAATTCGTGTGCTCGCACTCTCTCGTTCGCTTGTTCATTATGACTTCCTCACTCCCGTAGTTCAAGTCCCACATCAATCAATTACATTAAGATAATGCCCCACAGATACGCCCACAGGCCAACAAAGTACACACAACCCTCCACTGAGACACTCTTCCCAGGTGGTTCTATGCTGTATCAAGTTGACAGTTAAAGATGACTGTCACAATTCCAAATGCCTATTGATGACATACACAGAAATTGGCAATGATCTGAGATCTACTCACACACTACAGAGTAGTGAAAAGGAAGGCACTGCTAATACAAGAATGGACCTCATGATTGCTGTCACAAGAACCAAGCCAGACATCAGGTAGCATGTGTTGTTTTACTCCATCTGCTGTTGCTGGGCAGGGTCAATCCATGCTCTCGAACTCAGAACTGGGGTGTGATGGCTAATCTTAGTTGTCACCGTGACTGCATCTGGAATCAACTAAAACTCCAGCTGCAGCCCTCCTGGGAGTCAGATTATTTGTGGCAGGAAGCGCCACCCTAAAATAATGAAAACTGCAGTTTTGCCTGCTCGCCCTACTCTTGCTGCCGAGTTTACCTGTCCTGATGCGGCACCATTCCTGGGCAGACACTAGAACCAGCTTCTTGGGGATTCCAGTGTGGACTGAAGACCAGCAGCCCTCCAGGATTCTCCAAGCCTTCAACACCAGATGTTGACTGCTGAGTCATCCCAGCCTCATGGACAGTGGCTGCAGGGTCATCTGCTTCTCCCGTATGACACAGTCTTATTAGACAACCCAGACCCCACGTACTGTAAACCAGTCTAAGACAATCGAATAAACTTCTCTCTATCTCTCTCTCCCTTCCTCCCTCTCTCATTCTCTCTCTCCCTCTTTCTCTCTCTCTCTCTCTCTCTCTCTCTCTCTCTCTCTCTCTCTCTCTCTCTCTCTCTCTCTCTCTACCTGACTAACACAGTGTTCCCCCGGAGAAGACATACATAGTGGTCTGTCGGGAAATCAGAAATTCTTTGGTTTTGTTCTGGGTTTAGGCTGTATCCTCTAAACATATGTGAACAAGCGATCAAGCTGTAATAGTTACAGTTTTTCTATTTGGGGTGAGGAAAATGTTTGGAAAATCAGAGATGATAGTTTTGCAACCTTGCCGTTAGAATTATTGCCCTTTAACTTTACACTTAGAGGTGGTTAAAATGACAATTTTAGATCGCACATTTTATAATAATACAATAAATAATGCAAATAATTCATTGGATGTATGCCACTACACATATTTACCATAGCAAAAATGTTTTACAAAGAAAAGCTGAACCAGAGGCATGCCCTTGCCCCTGTCTTATGCCTCCATATATTAACAGGAGAAGGGTCAGTGCCTGGAAGATACAGTCGTGATGAGCAGCCTCCTGCTGACCTTCTCATCCATGCAACCCATCCTCGGCGCAAAGTTGCCACTCTAAACACAGGCAGAGAGGTTCAACTAATGGCCTTCCTGATTCTCTCTCTCCGAGAATTCTTTGGGATTGCACACGTTTTCTGCCATTTAGCCGGTTACTCTTCCCGGGGGTTGCAGAGCTTCCTGTGAATGAACTTGGCACTGAACCCAGGAAAGTTTGACCATGTGGTGCCAAGACTTGCGCGTTCAACATGCGCCCCCCACCCCGCTCTTTCTTGATTGGCTGCCTGGAGATGTTTATTAGAAGGGCATAATTAACGTGGCAGGTGCCTTTGTTACGTTCAAATAATAACAGCGTAGAATGCAGGCTTGTAATTAGTTGGGCTTTTTTGGGGCTTCAGTGGTGCTGCTGCCGATACTAAGCACAGAACATGACACCCGATTGTGCACTCGGTATGGGGGTGATTTATGTTCAGCTGGCGAGGATGCAGGCTTGAGGGGGGCGGGTGGAGAGCAGACTTGAATTTAAATAAAAAGCAGGAATGACAGTTAACTCCTAAGGCCACAGGAGTGGAGACAGGATGTCCGGTTTGGGTTTAGGGTTGCATCTGCCTTGCACTGACTCTATTGTACTCCCTAATGCTCCATTTCCCACTAGAAGATAGAACAGCATGTGGAAAGGCCCTGTGGAGTTTAGAAAGAATGCAAAACCAAGTTGTAAGGGCAGAGGGTGCAGACGGAGTGACAGGGGAGCGTGTTTCTAGATAACCAGGTTATCGTAGACACTGCTGATAAATCTGCTGCCCTCTGGATCCAGTGGAAAATTGCAGGTGAGAAACCAAGCACAGACTTGAGTGATCAGTTATATCATGGAGGAGACAGTGATGGAAGTCAGCAGATACCAACCAATTTAACAGCAGCACTAAGGAATCCGGTCCTCTGCCTCATCCTACGTCCCCGCCCCCTCCCAAAGCAGGCTGCATGTAGCACACACTACCTCTGCCCACAATAACGAGCCAGCCGTCCCTCTGAGCAGACAGCAGCTTGGGGAAGGCTGCCAGGTAACGTTACAATCTGGCAATCTGCAATGACGGGAACTCCCCAGCCCCAGGACGTGCCGCGGGTCTGTGTGCAAGAGGTCATAATGCATTTTCCTGTAACTCTGGACCGACGTGAAGCAAATGTGAAGGCAAACCCCATGGCAGGTTGGGATGGAAAAGCAGAAAAGGGCACTATGGGGGGTGTTGACAGCAGGCTGGGATGGGATAGCAGGAATGTGGGCATGTTGTGGGGTGTGAAAGACCTGAAAAGTGGCCTTAACGCCAAGGAGCCCCCAGACTCAATAACCAGGCCTTCAGATGCAAACGCATGAGGTGGTTTATTTCACGATTGCAATCGGGTGCAAAGCTTAGGGATAGCTAAGCACCCCGAGTATCCAGGCAAGCAAGCTTTTATAGACAAAAATCACAAGTTTTCCATGAATTGTAATATGGGATGCAAGAACAATCGGGATTGGTCCAGACATACAAGCCAGAGTTCAACCCAGAACAAAATTAGCATAGTTCAGCCCATCCCTGAGTACGTGACATTCAGCAGGCTACTTGATTTCCTGCTGACTATGTGATACCCTACATCCTGCCTATCCCCCCCGCCCCGTGACTCAATTTACATTTGCTGCTACTGGTTCTGGTAACCACCGGTTCTGATAACAATCTGGCTAGAAAATTGCAACTGGTCCTGATAATTGCTTCTGCCCAGCAGGAAAGAATCTGCTGGTCAAACCTGTTTGTCACATTTTGTAAATTTTCATTATCCAATTTATTTAGTTCGTTATGAAAAATCAGTTGGGGTCTTTCAGGTGTTCATTGCTTAGCATACCCATATCTTTTCATTCCCTCCTCCCAGCAACTTGCATGGAGGCATGGGGAGTCTCAATGTCTTGACCAAGCAGTTGAGTGATCTTGGCTTTGGTTTCCCTTCAATTGATTAGTCTTTGCTGTATTTCCATAGTACTAGATAAACACTTTCTCAGAACTTCATTGACCTTAACGGAAGGTCAGTTTTCCCTGACCTTCAAGAACATATGACCATAAAGACGGTTTAGGCCTAATACCTAGCCTGAATCCATCACATGGAAGTCCCCAAGCAAGGTGGGCCAGAGTCATCCATGAATCAAGCCCAACTACTGTCCTAGAAGGTCTTTGCTGTGGTGGTTGATGTTTGAGTATTTTATTCAAACATATTTGATCAAATTCAATCCCAATTGCCTTCCCTCCAATTCCTCCCCATCTCCACAATACTTTTTGATAGCATTGCTCCAATTTAGAGGTGGGTCAGAGCTGGAAAGGTGGCTCGGTGCTTAAAAGCATATACTGCTCTTGCAGAGGACAGAGTTTAGTTGCTAGGACCCATGTCAGGAAGCTCACTACTGGCCGCAATTCTAACTCCAGGGGATCTGTCTCCCTCTTCTGGTCTCTACGAGCACTGCAGTCCTGTGCATAAACCCATACTCACACATAGACATACACATAATTTATAACAAAATAAAAATAAATTTAAAAAGAGGCATGTCAGAGAGGTCTAGTTACATTTTAGGAGAACATAGCTAGCAAACTTGGATTTGAGTTAGCGCTGTTCACTTTGCCCAGGAGGAGACAAGGCCCAGGGCATATGGCATAGGACTCAGGATCCTGAGCTTTTTCCTTGCTGTCTTAACCCATACTGAAGAACCAGCTAAAATTAAGAACTGTACCATTATCATCTCTTTATAACTCTCTACTCACTCAATTTACTTTAATAAAAAGTTATTTACTCTGCTCCCTACACGCAATGAGAATGCAGCCACTGCTCTCCAGGGCATGCTGTGGTTTTGATGATTAGCATTAATTGTCAACAGGATAAGGTCTAGAGTCATGCCTGTGAGGGACTGTGCAGACCACCTTGAGGTGGGGAGAGTCACCTTCACTGCACAGCACTTCGGAGACACCAACAGTCATCCCCTTGTTGCCTGCAGCCGCGGTGCCACCAGCTGCCTCGAGCTCCTGCCATCTTGACTTCTCACCATGGTGGACTGTACTCGTGAACTGTGACACAAAATGAACCCTATTTTGTGTGTGTGGTTTTTCGAGACAGGGTTTCTCTGTAGCTTTGGAGCCTGTCCTGGAACTAGTTCTTGTAGACCAGGCTGGTCTCGAACTTACAGAGATCCACCTGCCTCTGCCTCCCGAGTGCTGGGATTAAAGGCGTGCGCCACCACCGCCTGGCTAAAATGAACCCTTTCTTCCTTCCTTAGGTTGCTCTGTTACCAACAAGAAGAGAAACTAGCGGAGTGGCTCCAAACTCCTTGTCTTGATATTGTAAAGATGACCTCCTTACTGCTTCTATCCTTGCCCTCCTCCCAAAATGTACACAGCAGCCAGAATGGTTCTGATGAGAACCTATCAGTTCATATTACTCATTTTCTCCTTCAGAAGACACCCCATGCCCACCCATTGACCCACAGAGCCTTGTGTGATCCAGCTGGCCCTCCCAATGGCCCACAGATTCTTGTGTAATTCAGATGTCCCTCCCAATGGCCCACAGATCGTTATGTGATCCAGGTGGCCTTCCCAATGGCCCACAGAAGCTTGTGTGATCCCGCTGGCCCACTCAATGGACTACAGAGCCTTGTATGATTCATTTGGCCCTCTCAATGGCCTACAGAGCCTTGTGTGATCCAGATGGCCCTCCCAATGACCCATAGAGCCTTGTGTGATCCAGTTGGTTCATCCAATGGCCCACAGATTCTTGTGTGATCCAGTTGGTTCATCCAATGGCCCACAGAGCCTTGTGTGATCCAGTTGGTTCATCCAATGGCCCACAGAGCCTTGTGTGATCCAGTTGGCCCTCCCAATGGCCCACAGATCCTTGTGTGATCCAGCTGGCCCACTCAATGGACTACAGAGCCTTGTATGATCCAGTTGGCCATCCCAATGGTCCACAGAGCCTTGTGTGATCCAGTTGATTCATCCAATGGCCCACAGAGCCTTCTGTGATCCAGTTGGTTCATCTAATGGCCCACAGAGCCTTGTGTGATCCAGCTGGCCCTCCCAATGGCCCACAGAACCTTGTGTGATCCAGTTGGTTCATCTAATGGCCCATAGAGCCTTGTATGATCCATTTGGCCCTCTCAATGGCCCACAGATCCTTGTGTGATCCAGCTGGCCCTCCCAATGACCCATAGAGCCTTGTGTGATCCAGCTGGTCCTCCCAATGGCCTACAGAGCCTTGTGTGATCCAGTTGGTTCACCCAATGGCCCACAGAGCCTTGTATGACCCAGCTGACCCTTCCAATCATCCATAGAGCCTTGTGCAATTAGTTAACCTACCCAGCTCCTCGCTAGCCTCATCTGCACCACTCCCTGCACTTTCTCTTCTCCAGTACCTTCACTGCATCATGAATCCCATCCCTGACCATCTTATATGAATAGCCCTGTCTCGTTACCTCCCCTGCTCTGCTGTCCTTATTACCTTCCCTGTCAAACGAATTCTGTGACAGGATGGACAGAGGGGCTTTGTTGCTTTATTTCAGTGTTTGGCACAGAATAAGTGCCAAACAAATATCTATTGGATCGAACACATAACTAAAAGAACTCAAAAGATAGAAAAATCAGACAGTGCACAAAGGAGGTTCCCTCCTACCAAAGGGTCCCTCTTACCAAAGACTCCTTTCTGTGAGAGTATGGGAATAGGATGCAGCAAGAAGGCTCAACAGTGCCTACCACAAGCCTGATGACTTGAGTCTGACCCATGGAATCCATGTGAACAACCCAGATGTGGTGGCCTGCATCCCTAATATCTGTTCTACTACTGTGATCTGGGAGGCAGACTGGAGACTATCCCAGAAACTCCTGTTTGTAGAGTATGAAGTGCATGACATGTCCAGTGCCTGATACACAGCAACAACAATTCATTGTGCTGAATTTCATGCCATGACCTTCCTGCATTGGTAAGAACACTTCTTTCCTGATACACAGCGATGTTGATTCACTGTGCTGAATTTCATGCCACATGACCTTTCTGCATTGGTAAGAACACCTATTTTCTGAAGCACAGCCAACAGAAGCTTCCAGACACTGCATTTGCAGAAATAAACTAACGGAGAAGAATTCCATGCACAAAGAATGCAAACCTAGCCTAAGTGCAGATTCTTCCCCAGTGGCTTCCATATCTGAGCTTGGGAATGAGGCAGCATGCAGAGCAGCACCTGAGACAGGTGGGCGGGATGAGCCTCCACAGTTTTATCACCAGCACCAGGCGCTGATGGCCCCAGGCAAGTCTGGAATCTGCTCTCTCTGATAAGAAAAAGGTTAGTACTGGCATTGTGCATACATAGTATTGGGGCTTGACTGGCCATGGAAGAGGACAGATGCAGGCTCAGTTGTTGGAAGCATGGAGAACTCTGGTCCGGCACTTAGAGAAGCAGTGATTCAGTCACTTCTCACGCAGACAGCCCCTGCTGTCGGCCATAATATTTAACCCAGGATTCCCGAGCCTGCATTGTAACACAGACCACGGTTCTCCTCTGATCCGGCTCTCCTTGCCCATCAGTGTCACCACCTTCGCAGCAAAATGCGAACTGCAGAACCTCTCGTGGTGTGTAATCCTGTTTAAGCAACTTGAGTGTCTACTTCTTTAGGAAGAGAATGACATTGCAGCTGCTCTTTAAGCCACCAAAAGTGGTTAACTAGCTATTGAAGGGCTGTTATGATATTGGATGAGCTGAGTGAGTCTTTGTTATCTTTTTGTTCTTTTCTGAATTATTTGGAACTTCTAGAACTCCTGCGAATGATCTGTGGAAACGTAACAATAGAGGATTGTTCAGTTTCAGAGAGAAAAATTCACTGATACCACCACCATCATCATTACCACCACCATCATCACCACCACCATCATCATCACCACCACCACCATCACCACCACCACCACCACCACCACCACCACCATCACCACCACCACCATCATCACCACCACCACCATCATCACAACCACCACCATCATCAGAATCATCAGAAAGAGTTAGCACAGCACAGTCAAGCTGTGACCAAGCCACCACACTTGGCTTTTTTTGTTTTTGTGTTTGTTGTTGTCATTGTTTTGGTTTTTTTTCTGTTTTCAAGACAGGGTTTCTCTGTGTAGCCCTGGCTGTCCTGGAACTCACTCTGTAGACCAGGCTGGCCTTGAACTCACAGAGATCCACCTGCCTCTGCTTCCCAAGTGCTGGGATTAAAGGTTGTGCCACCACCGCCCGGTTATTTTTCCCCAGCCTTCCTTCACTCTTGTTTAGGACTCTTGTGCCCGGGTTAGTAGCTGACACCTGACCTTACCCTTGTGTGGGGAGATCTGGGAAATCTAAGAGCTGATCATTTGGTTTTCTTCTAAATGGAAGTTGAAGTTGCTTGAGTGCCTGTCGTTGGCATCTCCAAATCCAAGGTTAATGTGTGAAGTGGAGCAGGTTCCTGTGCCCACCTTCTGTTTCTCCATGTGCTTATAGAGGTTGAAGGCTTTGTGTAGGCTGTAGAGCTGAGAGTCTGTCCCTGGGTGTGGATGGCCAGGCTCACAGAGCTATGGCAAAGGTGCTGGTCATTTGGACTAAAGTTTCTGGCCGTTTTCATCTCAAGGCGCAGAGGAGCTTTGTTTCTGGGATTTACTTAGCATCTGTTGTAGGCCCTGAAGTAAGGCAGAGAAAACACTTGCCCTGTGGGCGCCCACAGTCAAATAAGGTAGTCATCTCAGAGGGTGGTGCTGAGGAATCTATAGCCAGATGCTGGAAGAATCCGTAAGGCCCAGCACATCACGAAAAGATTGATGAATGCTTTGCATTTGGAAAGAGTGCAGCAAAGACATTAGATATCCCCGAAATCCTAGAACACCATAAACGTCTTGCAGAAAGACTTCTGTCTTTGGATGGCAGGGCCACCCAGGTGGGGCAATGCTATAATCTTGATGTTCTAGAGACTGGGTCAGGAAGATCACCAGGTCCAGCCTGGGCTACATAGCAGATCTCCAAAGTCAAGAAGGCAATAGAGCAGATAACAGGGAAAGGGTGTGTGTGAGCATGTTGGGATGCTGAAGGTCCAGACGCTAGTCCTGGAAATGGCCTACACCGTCTAGAATGACAGCTGACAGGCGAAATGTCCCGGAAGCAGAGAGAAGAGCATCGTGGCTGGAACATCGTTGTGGAGGGGTGGGAACGTGCAAAGTTAGAGTATAAGTAGCTTTGGGAGTAGCTGCTCAGTCCGAAGTTCAAACTCTGAGCTTTGACAGTGAATGCCTATTTATCAACTTATCTATATGTCATCTCTCTATGCTGTATCCTTAGGATACATAGATAGATAGATAGATAGATAGATAGATAGATAGATAGATAGATAGATAGAGACAGAGTGATATCTGACCATAAACAAATGAATAGAGAGCCAGATGGTCAACAGAAAGAATAGGTCAAGTGTTAGGGTGATAAATGACAGTAAATAAATGATAGATAGACAGACAGACAGACAGATGGATGGATGTTAGACCAGCAGATATGATCATGGTTCCTGAGAACAGCAAAAAGTCAGTCCATTCTCCTTACCGACTTGCCTGCTGTACCCTCCCCTCTCCCCAGGAGGCAGGCTGAACCACCTCTGAAATACACACTTCAGTTCTTACTCTACAGCTCCTAACTAGGAAATCTGAATTTTTTAAGTTCCCAGAAAACTGTGAGGTTTAAAAACCCCTGAAACAACATGACAAGCATCCTGTAAAACATTAGGTCCCTAACAAGAGTTGAACGAACGTTAGCTGCTCTATAATTTAACTAACCAGCCTCGGGGTGCATTGGGGCACTGAGGCAGTAGACAGCAGACAAACTCTTGAACCAGGCAACTCGAACCCAAAGCCTTCCAGGAATGGCTAGATAGTTCAGGGAAGGTTTCTTAGCTTCCTTGAACCTCGGCTGCAACACTCTGACTGACAGGTAGTATTTGTGTCTGCCTTACAGACCTGTTTACAGCTCGGATGGGTTCATATATGCAGACGCAAAAGATCGGTTCCAAACCCCGCAGAGCGGCAGCTGAAGTGGTCTTCCTCATGAAACCTGTGAGGAGCTGCCTGAATCAGACCCAAGGGTTAGAAAACCGCAGCAGCAAGATTACCTTTGTAACAGCCCATAATTGTAGGAGCCGCGTGTGACTCCAAGAATCTGTGAGAAATCATAGAAGAAGCAAAAGATCCTTTTCCCAGAGTAAGCTACACAGGCCATCTCTATGAAATCTTTGGAAGATTACACAGGCTGTTAAGATTCTGAAACTAAGCCGGGCGGTGGTGGCGCAGGCCTTTAATCCCAGCACTCGGGAGGCAGAGGCAGACGGATCTTTGTGAGTTCGAGACCAGCCTGGTCTACAAGAGCTAGTTCCAGCGCAGGCTCCAAAGCCACAGAGAAACTCTGTCTCGAAAAATCAAAAAGAAAAAAAGATTCTGAAACTAGATTAAGATCAAAGCACCGCAGTCAACGCTGAAGGTCACATGGCTGGGACAGGAATGTGGCTTGCTCTTCATGACAGTTGCCACTGAAACTAAGCAGCCTGACAGGGCGACCCAGCATTATTTACCTCATCTCAGGGGACTTCATGCAGCCTTGAGGGGGAGTTGGTGAAACCAAATGCCTCCAGCCCCCCACTTCAGCTCAGTCTGGGGGAATCAACCCAGTTAGGTTTTCAGATTTGCAGAAAAGCAAGTGTTTGCTGAGTTAGCAAAAGTTTGTGCGCAGAAAGACCTGAAATACATCATTAAAATCAGGCTTTGCAGAGCAGACACCGATTGGGGTCTAACATGAGGACATCACTAGAAAGTGGACCTTTGAGTCCAGTTCCCATGGATGGCCCTCCCCAGTTTTAACGCAATTTTGAGAGAATGGTTGGAATTCTATAAACCTGGGTGCAAGTTCTTTTTTTTTTTTTTTTTTTTTTTTGGTTTTTCGGGACAGGGTTTTTCTGTAGCTTTTGGAGCCTGTCCTAGAACTAGCTCTTGTAGACCAGGCTGGTCTCGAACTCACAGAGATCCGCCTGCCTCTGCCTCCCGAATGCTGGGATTAAAGGCGTGCACCACCACCGCTCCCAGCTTAGGGTGCAAGTTCTTACATGACCTTCTAGCTCTTTGACCCTGAACCCAAGCCGTGGAATTTCTACCGTGACCTTACATGAGAGAACTAAGGTGAGGTGGTTCGGAAGCCCACAGGTCCTGCGTGCAACATCTCACGTGAGGGTGCCCGATAGCTTACACTTGCTAAGATGGTTCCTCTGTGAAGACCTGCGCCAGTCCACATGTGTCTTCCTTCCCAGGTTGCTTCACAAACAGGTTCATCTTTCCCTTGGGGGCATTCTGACTCTGCATCCAGTTCCGATGTCTGTGCTGCCTGGATAGGACCCTGGAACCTTGAGGCTCTCCCTCCTTCCAGATAAACCAGCCACGGCACAATAACTCCATGAAAAAGAAACGTTCACACGTCCCTCGAAGGACGAGCACCTGAATTCCACTTCGGATGCATTGCTCAAACCGCTCTGCAGTTGTGCGGTGCAGTTGTGCGGTGCAGTTGTGCGGTGCAGGGTGAAAAGGCTACGGACCATGGCTATGGGCACCGCAGCTGCTACTCTAATAGATTACTACAGACAACACAACTTAATAACAAAAACACTAGTAGAAATGGGTCTTTACGGCTCAAGAGGCCAGAAGCTCCAAAACCTCTCTCCAGGCTGAATGCACCACACTTCTGACAAGGCTGCCCAGGAGGGTCTTCACCACCTTGTCCTGCACTGGGGGCTGCTGGAGCTCCTCAGATGCTGCTGCATCCCTGGACTTGGGTGTCCCACTGCCTCTTTCCCTGTCTTTGACATGACACTGGTGATCGTCTTAAGAGTCTTACAGAATAAAATGCAGGAATTCTCCCTTCAAGACTTACTGATAGCTGCAAAGACCTTTCCCCACCCAAATAACGTCACAATTACTGGCTCCATTTTTATAATATTGCCTCTTGGTAGGCCATTCCTCAGTCAACTTCAATGGGCAATGAGAAGTCGCAGGAGAGCTAGGAAGCCATGTCTTTTAAACACTTACTATGTGATACAAACTTCCCTCAAAAAATGGTCGTGTGGTAATATCATAATTTCCATTATGCAAATTACATAAGCATTTAAAGAAAGGGAACAAAGCATCCTGACAATAGCTGCATGTTTCTAAGTCACAGGGGAAGTGGAAACGAAGAACTCCACCCCAGCACGCGCTGCGGCAGAGGGCTCACACAGTCTTGCCTTTCCAAACTTAGCTTAGCTTCCAGAGGGCCTTCCTCTACACTGCAGGCTGAGTTGTGCTCATTGGTCAAAATCCGGCTTGTTCTGGTGGCTGCTGGCTTCTTTTCTAGAAAAACCAGCAGACCATGGTTTTTCTAAAGATACCACATATTCTTATGGATGTGTGCATGCACACATATGTGCGTATTATGTATACATGTATTTCATGTCTTGTGTCTCCTGCAATGTGAAGCCTCAGAAAGCCACCACTAAGACAAAGAAGGCACAGATGTGGGGTGTGATGGGAGCCTAGCAAAGACTATAAGACTGAGGTTTCCTGTAGGGAAACAAACACGAAGGATGGACACTGTGTTAGGAAGCCGGCGTGGTCTGGGATGGGCCATCTTCTCAGCCCCTGGGCTGTCATTTCTGTGACATTTGTCTAAATGACTTCAACACATCGTGGGGACATGATTGATGTAGGGATCACACTCAGAATTCAGGTCCCAAACTTCTGATTCTGCCTTCTCTGAAAGTGACCAGGAATCCTCAATTGGTCCTGCATACCTCACTAGGCTTAATTTTGCTTTCCTCTTGACAAACATGCCTGTTCCCAGTGTCCACTTCTGTACCTTGTCCTCCCGCCTCTCTCCAACAATCCTAAGAGACCCTGAACTCAGAAGCATCCAGAAGAAAGCCAGAGACCAGGCTAACAGCTGTCACAGCCGCAAAGTTTAGTCTATCACTCAGCAAGCAGAAACACATCTTTAATTACGCCTGTTAACTCAGCACAGGGTGCAGACTGGGCAACAGACAATCCAGAGTGCCTTTGCAAGCTGTGCATCAATGCCGCAGGAGCCCTTAATTCTGTTTGTCACCTGCTAGGCAACTGCTAGGTCTAAACTAGCATAAGTTTAGGCAAAATTGTCAAGTTTCTGTGTTTTGATTTCAAAACGTATTCATGTCTAAAAGAAAAGCAGGAGATTCGCTTCTCTTAAGATGCAAGTTTGAGCCGGTTGGGTTGGGGAAACAGAATCCACTCCTATTACACATCGGTTGGGTGTTTCTGCAGGAGAGTGAATGGGCATCGTGTGTTTGGTGCTGTACTCAGCCTTGCCTTCAAGTTTTAAAAAAAAAAAAAAGGAAATCCAGCTGAGTGCAGTGTTCCACACCTCTAATGCCCATACTTGAGAGGCCTGAGGCAGGAGGATTTCCACATCTTCAGACCAGACTGCATTACATAGTGAATTTCAAGCCAACTGCGACTAGAGAGAAGATGCTGTCTCAAATAATAATAATAGTAACAATAATAACAACAACAACAGTAAACTCTTACCAGTACTGTTGTCTGCAGCTGTTGTAATTTAGCACAGTTCCTGCTAAGCAAATAATATGTGCTCAGTCAATACTTAAGGAAGGATAAAGAATGAATGAAACCAAGCATACGGTAACAGTCATTCTCGTGTATCGATCTATTTCTGCTCATCCCTGTTGTGTGTCATGTTTCCTGGAAAGACCTGGACAAACATCTACTCACCGCAGATAGGAAACTGATGACAGACCAAAACAAAGATGTCACCAAATCCGGCTTGATAAACCAGTGCATTTATTGGGGTCGCTTACAGGAGAATGGGTGAGAAGTTGCCTACGGGAGCACAGATGACTAAAGGCATCTGGATCACACGTCCAGCCCAGCATGAGTGGCAGCTCATAAAAGCTGGAACCCTGGATCTCTCTGCAGAATGTGGTGACAGCCTGGCAGGTAGGAATCACCTATTTTTGGTGTCCCTACTGCTTATGTAACCTCGGAGAGGGAGAGACCCTGAGGATCTTGAAAACATCAGAGCTTCCCTTAAGAGTCCTTTGCTTAGGGAGCCTGTGACCTCAAGAACTTCCTGAACCTTAGAGAGTTTCCCTGCGGGAGGCAGGGAGAGAATATTTTCATTGCTACACTGCACCCCTAAAGCACTTCCTATATCTGCAGCATCTTCCCCCAGCTTTGGATACAGAGCCTTCTACTGTAGACGGTAGCTGCCAAAATGCCTACATCTTCCCCCAGCTCTGGATACAGAGCCTTCTACTGTAGACGGTAGCTGCCAAATGCCCAGATGTGCCTGCTTAGAATGGAATTGGAGCAGTGAGCACTAAAATATGGGATGACATCCATTCTAAAAGTAGAAGATGGTGGTGGCAGCTTTTCTTCCAACATCCCTGGGCGTGAGGGACTACTGAGGTAATGGTGCAACCATGTCCAGGGCAATGCTCTAGAGTGGTCCAGTTTCTGGAACGATGTTTGTGCCTAGGAGGATTCCAAGCAGCAGGGCTGAGAGATATTGTGTGTAGGTTCTGCTCACACGTGTGTCCGCAATAACCCCGGGGCTGAGCTTCTGTCGCTTGTGACTCCAAGTCCCTGACCACTTATCACTAACAGATGAAAGAAGTGACACGCCCAGGCTCCCAGCTAAGCACAAGGCTAGTCTGCATGCCAGGGGTTAAAGAGTCTAAAACACACATCTTTCCACCTATCTACACTGAGTCCCTCCCCGCCCCCAAAATAGTCCTAATCAACCTGCTTGGTTGCAGATGCTACAAACCCAAGTCTTTTAGAGCAGTCACTAGTCTATTCCTAGACAAATTTGCTGCTGCCTGCCTATAACATCCACTGTTCTAGAACCTGTGGCAAAAGGATCTTAGGTTCAAAGCCTGTCTAGGCACTGAGTAACTTCAAGAAAAGCTATCAAATGGGTCCCAAATCACCCTTGATTACTTTGTGAGCCCATGTCCATCCTGGTTAGCTTTCTTCAGCTAGAGTTATCTGGGCAGAGGGACCTCTATTCAGAAAATGCCACCATCAAATTGCCTGCAGCGAGCCTTTAGGGCATTTTCCTGATTAGCAATGATGTGGAAGGGCCCAGCTCATTATGGGCGGTGCCATCACTGGGAAGGTGGTGCTGGGTGCAAGTCGAGCAAGCCAGTGAGTAGAGTCCGTCTATGGGCTCTGCTTCAGTTCTCACTTCCAGCCCCCTGCCCAGAGCTCCTGCCTTGGCGTCCCCTGATATAGGCTGTGACCTGTAAGCCAAGTAAACCCTTTGCTCCACAAGTTACTTTGGGTTAGTGTACTAACACAGCCATAGAAAGCAAACTAAGGCCGGGCGGTGGTGGCACATGCCTTTAATCCCAGCACTCGGGAGGCAGAGGCAGGTGGATCTCTGTGAGTTCGAGACCAGCCGGGTCTACAAGAGCTAGTTCCAGTGCAGGCTCCAAAGCTTCAGAGAAACCCTGTCTCGAAAAAAATCAAAAAAAAAAAAAACCTAAGGCACTGCCTCAAAATACAAAACAGAAAACCAGACCTGGAGAGACAGCTCAAGGGAACAGCACTTTCTTAGCATGTCTGAGGTTCAGCCCCCAGAACTACAGAAGTCGAATGCTGTCTCTCTCTTGTGCACACAGAGACATGGACCAGTAGTACAGGTGGGTCCAGCATGCAAGCCTCACTGAGGGTGGTCTGCAGAAAAAAGTCCAGCCATCTGGCCCTCAGAGTTCTGGTTAAAAAGAGAAATCCGTTTGTCCAGCATTAATCAAAAGAAGTCCGCCATTCGGGCAGAATGGACTCAATTTTTAATTGGGTTCAAGTCAGATAATTACTCAGCTGCCCATAAAATTCATTTTAACTTATTAAATGGAGCTTTCAAAATAGCACTGTCATGGAGTGTGGCCAGTTACGTGGGTCATTTGTCTGGAGGGAAATGCATTGGTCTGAAATCTCTATCCTTTCTGGGCCAACAGCTGAAGGTCTTGGACAAGTGACTCAACCTCTCTGAACTGCAATTTCCTCGTGTTAAATGGGTTTGGTATTTATATCTACTTCATGGAAGTGTCAAGGGTATGGATGAGCCATTTATGTAAGCACAGAGAACGTTCTGGATAACTGGGACAAAGTGGACCCCTTAGAACAGATGTAGGAATCAAGCCCCAGGGTAAAAGTGCATGGAACTGCCTTTAGCATCTTGATTTATATTACCATTTACCCTAAAGAACTGCACCAACTTCCATAGCTCCTAGAAGTTTATAAAACCACATAATGTATAAAGGCTTTAGCTGGTCTTTGCCAAGTGGCAAAATGATGCCAAGCAATGAGATGTCGGGGCCAGAAGCATGTGGCACTGTGGAGCAAATGGACTCAGGTGGTTTCTCTACTAAGAAGGGATTCACACACAGGTAGCTTTGCATCCAAGGGCCAGGGGAAGAGCAAATGCCCAATGACAACCTTCCAGAAGGGCAAATGCTGCATGACTTAGCTTCCATGTGAGAGGCAGAGAAGAGGTTTCTGTGGAAGGAGCGGGCAGATTGGTGAGCGCTCTAGACTAGGACAGAAGAGCTGAGAAGGATGAGGGGGGTGTTGCATGGCAGATGCCGGGAATAAGCGTAAACAGGCAGGGTGCCGTTGGCTTCATGCTCCACCTTCCTGCAGCCTAGACTCTTAAGAGGGGCATCTCAGTAGTGGAACTGTCTAGATCCATTTAGGTTGTGGCTGTGTTTATGGGAGATTATCTTGATAATGGAAGTGGGACCACCCACCCTGAATGGAGGCGGCACCATCTCATGGGCTGGGCTCTGAGCTGTATAAAAGTGAAGAAGCCCTGCTAGGCAGAACCAGCAAGAACGTGCTTTTATTCTCCATCTCTGCTCTTGACTGTAGATGGAATATTTGAACTCTTGTCTACTCGTCTCCCCAATGATACACCGCAGCCTGGAGTTAGCCTAATGAATCCTATTTCTCTAAGTGACTTTTAGTCAGGATATCTTATTACAGCAACAGAAAACAACTAGAAGAGAGCAAGTAAGTTCAGGCCCTAACAAAATGACGGGTTCTGAGGTTCGCTATTGCATCACAACCGAGTGATGGGTTCT
>JAQHUG010000267.1:2001731-2016339 GCA_028555095.1 Dicrostonyx torquatus | reverse complement strand
GTATGCTTGCATGCCAGAAGAGGGCACCAGATCTCATTATAGATGGCTGTGAGCCACCATGTGGTTGCTGGGAATTGAACTCAGGACCTCTGGAAGAGCAGTCAGTGCTCTTAACCTCTGAGCCATTTCTCCAGCCCAGTAGTGACCCCTTGGAGCTGAAGCTTCCACAATACCTGGGAATGTCCAATCTGCTCTCCATTTGTGTGTGCAAATGAGAGTGCATATGTGAGCACACGTCCGAGTGTGCAAGAAGTGTGTGCCCGTGGAGACATGAAGATAACCTTGGGTGTTGTTCCTCACAAGTCATTTACCTTGTTTTAGCTTTTTTTTTTTTTTTTAGAAAAAAAAGATTATTTTTATTTTATTTTCAATTACGTATAATACATACACATGAGTATTGGTGCCTACAGAGGCTGGAGGAATCAGGACATCCCCCCACCCACCCACCCATGTTGGAGTTAAAGGTAAGATGCCAGATGGTTCTGGGAACTGAACTCCGGTCATTTTCTCTGCAAGAGCAGTACGGGATCTTAACCATTGAACCATCTCTCCAGGACCTACCTTACTTTTTCAGACAGTGCCCCTCATTGGCATGGAGCTCACCAGTAAGCTAGACTAGCTAGCCGGTGAGCCCAGGGGATCTTTTTGCCTGTCTTTTCAGGGCGGATGACAAGCATGCACCACCATACCCAGATTTTTACTTGGGTGTTGGGGAACAAACTCAGGGCCTCATGACACTACACCGGTGCCACCTTCCCTGACCCCTTCTAATATCCATATTGGAAGAACAGAGGTACTAACCAAGAGCCTTGAGCACACGGTGCTGCCCACAGGAACAGACTCAGACCACCCTGAGCCTCATTTTCCAGGACGTCATGTCTCTCCATGACTTGTCAGCCAGCTTCAGGATCCCTTTCATAACTATTCCAACCCAACACTCCATTGTGAGTGTATGCCTTTCAAAGAATACACTTAGAAAATAGACTGTACTCCCCCGTGGTCTCTCCAGCTGTGCAGTGTCCAGCATGCTGCATCACTGACCCTCGATCCTTCCAGCTGAGAGCTCTCTGTGCCTGCTTGGAAATCTCCACTTTAGAAGAAACTGTCTATGACCTTTACATATTAACAAGAATTTAAGTTCCTGTGGATGCAAACACCTGCTTTGCAGTCAGGCAGTTTAGGATCAAGTCCCAGTTGCATCACTTAGAGGAAGACAGGCACCCACTGATGTGGTGTAGTTGTGGGTGCTGTACCCTCACATGAACACTCAGATGAGGCGAGCAGGGCTGAAACCCAGATTGCCCTCTACCTACCAAGCTGTAAAAGCTGACTTGGGGACAGGCAATCAAGATGCTAATCACTCGCAACCTACACACTGGGAGATGGGCATCCACACCAATGGTGTCTAGCTCCAACTCAACCCGGGCGCATCTCGGAGTGCAGAGATGGCTCAGTCAGTCAAGCACTTGCCAAGCAAGCAAGAGGATCAGAGCTCAATCCCCAAACGCACAAAAAGGTTGAGTCTGAGTCTGGCTCTAATCCCAGTCCTGCAGGGGTGAGGGCAATGCAGAGGTGAGGGCAGCAGGGTCCTTGGGACTTGCCAGTTTACCTGAATCAGCAACCCAGGGTCAATAAGAGACCTTGTCTCAAACAGAACGGTGAAGGTGATGGAAGATACACAGCCTCCACCTCTGGCCTCCACACACATGAGCATGATAAGCACATACGCCTGCGTTCAAATGGGGAGCATCTTTCCCTGGTTTGCTTGTAGGCTCTTAAAGGAAGCAGAGTCTGTGGCACCTTAGGGAAGTTACTTTACCTCTCCATGCCTAGGCTTTCCTATCTCTGAAATGAGGATGATGAGAGCACCCACCTGAAGAATTGTCGCAAGGAAGGGGGACAATCCCTGCAGAGAGCACAGAATCTTGCTTATGACAAACACACAGCAAACCTTGTCATCCTCTTACCACCACTAACGACAGGGAGGGACCACTCATGAGAACCAGTATGCAAACCACACTGGAAAGTAATAGCTTTCTATGAAGTGCAAGGTGAAGGAAGTATCCTTAATGAGCTGCAGCGCTTCTGATTCACAGCCGCCGAGCATCACTGGCTGGCAGAGTGTCCTTCATCCTGGAGCCCAGCCAGCTGGTTTTCACATAGCCGGTCAGGTACCCAGCCTTAGGCACTCTTCTCCTAGCCCGATGCCCTTCTTCAAAGAGTTTATTACTTTTTTTCTATTTCTTGCAAGATGTAGGGTTTTCATTTCTTTTCCCCGAGAAAATCCCATCTATTCTCTGTCAATATTTTCACTCCCAGAATAATAGTCTCAGTGTCTAGAAAGAACTACGTAGTCTGCCTTGCTTGTCAGTTTCCAAACTCCAGAGAAGGAAGACGTTCACTTGGGAAGCATATTGAAAAATGCGGATTTGGGGGCCCTGCCCTTGGGATGCTGCCCCTGAATAATGGAGAGGCAACATCTCTCCTTTAGCCCTGTACAGTTAAACCCCTGGCCGGGGTTTAATTGGCTGACCCAAGTCCTCCAAGACACAGAGGGTTGTGGTCAGCCCCAGGCTGGACCACAACTCAGGCAGAGCTGAGTCAAGAACATAGGCTTCTTCCTGCAGGTATTTCTCAGTGAGGAGATGTTCCACTGATTGCTTTCTCTGTCCCCAACTGTGTCACCGCTGTGATGATGATCTCCATTGTCAGGCTGATTAACTGTGAGGTACCTGGGAGATTAGTAAAACCATCTCAGGTGTGCTTATGAACGTGCTTCCAGAGAGGATTAACTAAAGGGGAAGGTCCAGCTGAATGTGGGCAGATGGGATAGGGAAAGGAAGAAAAGGCCAACAAACCCATATTCTGTCTCCTTTTCTCGCTTCTTCCCCCCTTCCTCTCTCCTTCCTTCCCTCCCTCCTCTCTCCCTCCCTCCCTTCCTCTCTCCCTCTCTTCCTCCCTCCCTCTCTTCCTCCCTCCCTCTCTTCCTCCCTCCCTCTCTTCCTCCCTCCCTCTCTTCCTCCCTCCCTCTCTTCCTCCCTCCCTCTCTTCCTCCCTCCCTCCCTCCCTCCCTCCCTCTCTTCCTCCCTCACTCTGCTTCCTGACTCCCATGGACTGAACAGCTTCCTCTGCCACATCCCCTCCCTCACAGTAGGTACAGAAACAGGGAGCCAGCCAGCCATGAATTGAAAGCATAAGCCAAACAAATCCTCCTTCCCTTAACCTCTCTCTGCGAGGTATTGTGTCACCGCAACAAAAAGACTAACACATCCACAGTGACCTTGAAGGTCTTCGTTAAATGTCCATGGAGGCCTTTCGAACCCAGCCCTCACTCTCAGTTTACTAGAAAGCTTACAGCTCAAGACTGGCTCCTTGAAAGACAGGGCCCCTGGATTCAGTGGAAGGGCATCAAGTCCAAGGCGAGAAAGGTGAGGCATCTGGACAAGCAGTGCCAGTGGGGCATAGCTGGTATTTTCTTTGGGCCACCAACCAGTTCCCAAATAAAGACATGGAGACTTATTATTAATAATGAATTTCGGCTTTAACTTACACTTGTCCTGCTAGGTCTTTTAACTTAACCTGTTTCTTCATCTACCTTTTGCTTTTGGAAGTTTGTACCTTCTTTTATTCCGTATGTCCTTCTTTCCAGCTTTCTCCGCATCAGGCTGGCTGACCCCTGGAATCTCCCTGGCATCTCTTTTTCTTTCTTTCCCCAGCCTACACTCCTCCTCCTTACTCTCCCTGCTGGGAAGACTCACCTATACCCCCTCCCTCTCTATCAGCCCTTCAGCTTTTTATTCAATGAGTAAGGTGCCTTAGGCAGGCAAAGTAAGACAGCAACATATCTTTATATAATTAAACAAACATGACACATCTTTACATAGTTAAATAAATATTCTGCAGCAGCGGGGCAAATGGGAGGACCGACAACATTTGAGAAAACCAGGAAGAGAAGAGGGATCTAAGAATGAGGTGGAAGGGATTATCTAAGAGGCTTATCCAGCGGCCAATACACTAGATCATCTTACATCCTTGGTGCAGCATTCTGCATGAAGTACTAGCTAAAGAGAGACTATATAGCAACTACCATGCTAAGCTCTCTTCAGGGCCAGCCTTGACAATGCCCACAGTGCTGGAGATGGCAAAGACTGTAATGCTTTGGTGAAAAGACTAGAAAACATTGTCTGTGACATTGGAAAATACACGTGCAAACTGTGCATGCCCAAAGGCACTCTCGTGTAGGCAAAAGCACACACACCACAGAGCTAGACATTAAGAGTGCACATATGAGGTGCGTGTGTACCTCTCCATTAACAGGGACGTATGAACATCTACATATACACAATAAAAGATGAACTGCGAGCAAATCATGTGTCAGAAAATATCCCCTACTGCACTATCATACCTGTCACCAGACTCTGAGATCCTTACATGAGAAATGGCGTCATGTTTGCACTGTCAACTCCAGCAGGGACGGGAAGAGAAAGGACTTCAGCAGGCCACACACTTGAATGCCAGCTAGCCATCCTCCCACGGCTACAGATGCAAGTTCTTTCAGGGCAGAAATCAAGTCCGACTGCAGATGGAAAACACCCGAGGCCACATCAGGTTGGCTCGCTCGCCTACCTGAGAAAGAAGTAAACATTCAGATTCCAAAATCAAAGACTGCAACTGGGGAGGAGGTTCTCAGACAGCAACTTAGATGATGTTGATTGGTTTCAAAGCTGACTAGCCTTGAAATATTCTAGGATTGAGAGAGAAGATTATCATCACAGCCTCTAGAGTCCTAAACAGAAAGTGCGCAGAAGTGGGGGCTTTTGCTCCTTCTAGACTGGGCAACCGAAATGACCAGAATGAGGGTCTATTGCCCTCATGCCTGGAGATCCTCAGTTTGAACACAGCTCACTCGATTTGAATCTCGTGCTACAGATGCAGCCTCTGTATCTTTTTCTGGTGAATATCTTCCCCTCAAAACAGCTGGAGGAGCCACACGGCGGTCAGAAAGACTGGACAATCCTGCTGGATGCTACGCGGGTAGTTTCACAGTAGCTTCAGGCAATGGTATCTTTAAAGAACTAGTTCAGGGGCCAGGGCAGAGATTGGCAGCTCTTACAGTTCAGCAGAGAGCCCGAGGAATTAAAATGAACGTCTAGAGCTGCTCACCCTGAGGAAGGAGCTGCCTGGCCATGTGGGCTGAGCAGCAGTGTCCCAGGCAGGATGTGTCTACAGAGATTGCCAATGTCACCTTCGTGGGACTGCAGAGTCACTGGGGAAATGTAAAGAGAAAGGGGTGGGGAGGAAGGAGGTGTAGAAGACGCCCACTCAAACATGTTTGTTCTCGTTCACCCCAAAGCTGTGTTTTCTGCTGTTTATATGTCTGTGTGTGTGTGCATTATACACAAGTGCATTTGTGTGTGCAGGGCCTGTCACTGCTACTGTTTGTCAGTTTGACCCAAACTAAGGAATTGCCTCCAGCAGATCAGCCTGGGAGCCTGTCTGTGACGGGGAAGGACCCAGCCCACCGTGTGCTGTGTCACCCCCGGGCAGGAGCTCTTGGGTTGTGGTAGAAACACTGCTCACCACGGACATGGAAGCAAGTCAGGAAGCAGGGTTCCTGGTCTCTACCTCAGCTCCTGCCCCCAGGTTCCTGCCCTGGCTTCCTTGGATGATGAAATGTAGACTGTAAGATGAAAGAAACACGTTCCTCTCCCAACTTGCTTTTGGTTATTATTTTTATCACAGCAAACAGAGATCAAACGAGGGCAATGGTCACATGCACACGGTGTTCGTGTGTGTAGGTCAGAGGGCAACGGTCACATGCACATGCACACGGTGTTCGTGTGTGTAGGTCAGAGGGCAACGGTCACATGCACATGGTGTTCATGTGTGTAGGTCAGAGGCTACGTCAAGTGTCGTTATGCAGGAGCCATTCACCTTGAGTTTCTGACGTTTGTTTGTTTGAGGGAGACGTGAGTCACGGTCATTCATTTTTTTTTTTTTCTGGTCCTGATTCACTAGACTGACTGGTCAATGAGCTCCAAGGATACATCTGTCACTACCACTACCTCTCCAGTGCTGGGATTACAAGTATGAACCATGATACCTTTTCTAAATGTAGGCTCTAGGGATTACATTAGTGTCCTCATGTGACAAACACTTTACCACCTATTGTTCTTAAAACCCCTTCTCTGGTGCTTTAACCCAGCATGTTCAAGAGTCACTGCCTCAAGGAACCTGTCTTACTGGACCAATAAAGGTCACCGGTGCTAAGCACTGTATCCTCTGTCAATCAAGTTTCCTGAGGACATGATCACACTCTATTCACACAACTCCCCACTGATGGGCTCAAGGGCTCTCGTGAGCTCAGAGACTACATATGGGGAGATGGGCCCCTTCCCCAGTCTGCTGGGTAGAGATGCTGGAACTTGCAGTGGTTAAGGAGCAAAAATCTAGAACTAAGCATCATGACTAGACACAATTATCTAGCAATTATCCCATGACTGTGACAAGCTGTTACCCCTCTGAGTCTGTTTCCTCGCCTATGAAGGGAGAATGGTAATAGTTCATTATTAGAGTGTCTGAGAGAGAGACAACACAGCATAGGGCCTGGCACCACACAGGTGCCTGAGAAGCGGTGCCTGCTACAGTTCGAATCCCCATGCATCAAATGAATCAACAGATGGCATGCTCCCCATGGCTTCCGCTGCCCTTGTGGTCACGGCCAAAACCATTTCCTTCTCCTTGCATAGCAAACCATCTCTAAGGCACATCAGACACCTTGTTCCTTACCACTGACCTTCACGAGATCCTCGCTTGCTGGTTCTCCATGAGCAAGCCCCTTTTGCCTCTAAACTCTGATGAGCATGGACCCCTCTTCCAGAAAGTCCCTACCCCAAGCTCTTCCCCATACTGACCGCTCCACAGTCCTCTACTTAAAAGTGACATGGCAATTTGGGGGTCCCTCCCCTCTGTTTTGTTTTTCTTCCTCTCCCCACAGTTGATGATCTTTGCATTCCTGACTCTAAGCTTTGTTTTCCCTTCCAAACACCACACTGCACAACTCATGTGATTTAGTATCCCTGGAACTTGACAGCAGATCTTGAATATTAGGTCTCTATCCAGTCAAAGTTAAAAAAAAAATCAACCAACCCATGTAGAAAGAGATTCTGATTTGTGAGTTTGGCATTCTTGCCCCTACGTAAGATAGAGTTCTATTGGTTAGCTATTACTATGTAACAGCCAGGCCGGAGCTCATTCATGCAATGTAACAAGCTTTTGTCCTCACTCAGCACCCGTAGGCTGAGAGGGCATTGTTAAGCTCAGCTGAGCTTCTCTGCTTCAAGCCCGAGTCTAGCTTCGCCTGGCTGCTCATGCAGGCTTGATTCAGATTGACCAGTATGTTTTACATCCTGGAGTCCAGGTGGAAAGGGACAACAAACACCAAGGGGAAACATCTCTCACAGACATGTCTGGGACTTCTGCTTTATCAGGACCACTACTCTGGCCATCTATAGATAGTGCAGATAGCAATCATTACCACCCAATTTCCACTTCCACCAGCAACGGCCACATGGCACAATCCAGCTACTGAAGTCTGAAATACTTGGGAAAGCCTTGGCTGGTGGCTCTCATATCTCCCTACTATGTGCACTGTGCCTATGATGTGGCCGAGACACATGAGGAAAACATGTGAAGAACCGCAGAAACCCTGGCCCAATCTTTGATCCACAGAACAGCGAGCACCCACTTCTCTGAGACCATATCATTGTATTTCCCATCAAGTATAGCCAAATACATTCCTAACAGCAAAGGTCTCTAGGACACGGATAACAAATGTCCACTCACGGAGTAAATCTAGCAAACAGACAGCTTTTCCAAATAACAGTTGACTGGGACGATTGTTGGTCACCCTTGGCTGCCTTTCTCCCAGCAGTCGCAGAGGTGAATAATTGCAATGGAGACCTTTGGGTCCATGAAAAAAGAAACCTAAAGCAATTGTGCTCTTGAATTCCCATGTGTGTACGTGTGCATACGTAAGTGTATATGTCTACACGTGGAGGTTGGAGCTCACCGATGGGCTTCTTTCTTCATTGCTCTCCACGTTATTTTTGAGACAGGGTCTCTTAGTGAACCTGGAGTTTATTGTTTCTGGCTGATGACCTTCAGGACCTGCCTCCGTCTGCCCCCCGTGCTGGAGTTCGAGACACCAACCACCATGCCGATATCTCTGTGTCTATGGTCTACCCAAACTCAGAACCTGGTATTTATGAAACAGGAACATCAATATCAGCTGAGCCATCTCCATAGCCTTTTGCTCCTTTTCCAACACTCACGAGCAGTTTGAGCACCAAGAGACACGCAGCAATTGCTTAATGCAATAGCAGCTGCATTAGGTGCCATCTATTGAGCACTAATTGTTTGCCAAGAGCGATGCGAGGCATTCTTCAGTTATTATTACACTGACTCCACAGCATCCTAATTGGTTAGAACTACTGCCTTTCCCATTCTCCAAAGATATAAAGATAGATATTAAGGATTAGAGCTATTAAATAAGTGGCCCAAGGTCATCAAGAGAGTGAGGGCACAGCAGCCAACTTCTGCGATGATCCTGTTAACCTCCAGGCTTCTCGAATCCGGCTTCTGGCTGCATCTGATGAGAGAGCATGTTTCATGCAGCAAGATAAGGCTCTGTGGCCCTTCTTTAGGCTGCCCTTTGTGGGCAGTGTGTATTTGGGGGAGGGCAGGGAAGACGTCATCACATCTTACTAGGGGAAAGAAACTCTTGGCAAATGAAAACTATGACTCTAAATCACAGAAACAGAGACTTTTTACAACCAGCAAATAAACAGAAGGCGTTATAAATCTTTCATCATGGACCAGCAGAGAAGTAAGTCATTTTGTACCTGCTAGGCTCCTTCAATGGGCATTGCTCCCTCTGCCTAAGCCAAACCTGTCCAGACAGAACCGTGCTTCCGACCTGCCAGCCTTCTTTGAATTTAAGATAGGCATCTTGACTTGCCTTCTGTTTTAAAAGACCCCATAGGGCAGGAGAAATGGCTTAGTGGGTAATGTTTGCTGAAGAAGCATGGGTACCTGAGTTAGGACCTCCAATAACTATGTAAAAAGGTCAGTGCACGGCATACATCTACAATCCCAGCATTGGGGAGGGAGTGGGGCGAATGACAGCGCTAGGTGGATCCCTGGAGGTTGCTGACCAGCCAGGTCCAGAGAGAGACCTTGTCTCAATAAAGAAGGTGGAGTGTGATTGAGAAAGACACCAAAACGTCAACCTGTGGTCTACACACACACACACACACACACACACACACACACACACACACACACACACCAGAAGAGCCCTTCTTGTTCATGGTAACCCAACACAAATCAACTCTTGTCAGGAGACCGGCTTCTGCCCTCTGCTTGTCTCGAGCCCCATGGCCTAGATGCTCAAGGTGACTATGCACAGATCACTCAGAAGCCACTGAGGGTGGAAGAAATAGATGAGTGTGTGTTTATCACACTGGGGCCCGTCCCCAGCTTGATTCAAGGGTCTTGAGGGGAGAGAAGGGACATTTTCAGACCAAGCCTGATTATGTACCAATGGAAACCCTGTGCCGATTTTTAGTAGCCCAAAAAGTGTCTAAAAATTCAGGCAGAAGTTGAACATGAACTTGTGCTCAGTCCTTCAGTAAGCACACTGCCCCTTGGGTGACCGCTACGGACCCACACCATATTTGATTTCACGTGACAATAGCAGTTTTCATGGAGCACGTGTTCTGAACAGAACACACAAGTAAACAGACTCTCACTGAGCCCTCAGTGAGTACTAGGGTGTTAGAGAAAAGGAACACAGATGATGGATGAACATCCACTCCCACTATCAGCTCTCCCCAGACCGTGATAGGGTAGGCAAATCACACATTCCTCATTCCCCAAGCCCAGCTTCCCAACCGCTGATAATTACTATTCTTCTATGCGTTTAGCATGTCAATAGTAAGGAGAACTGTATGCTAAAGAGCTGTAGTCCAGTATGTTGACACTAGTTGATAATAATATATTGCATATTCCAAACTTCCTTTAAAATGTGTTCACCATAACTGTGTGATGTGATGGTGATGTTAACTAGCCTGACTGACAGATCCGACATGGATACATAATGTATACAGTGGAAGACTCTGTCTCATTCTGGCTCCAGAGGAATGATATTCGAAGTTGATGTCTGACTTTCACACGCGTGTGCATTCTCTTGCACACTCCACTCACAACCGTACACTTTAGCAGTAATCAGTTACATGTATAACTATTGCTTGTCAACTAGAGTAATTTTTTCCTGTGGTCAGAGATATGTCTCAGTTGGTGTAGTCTTAGTTTGATTCCTAATATCACCTATTACATTACATTTCATAAATGCATCTAATTAAAACTTAGGTGATAGCATTCATGAGGATCTGTGTCCAATACCCAAAAAAGCCCAGGCTAAAAAGCAGAGTAGCCCATGCCTGTAATCACAGAGCGAGGGAAGCAGAGGCAGGTCCTTGGGACCAGCTCTCAACTAGCCAGCCGAGCTAATTAGTGTGGCACAAGTGCCAGTGGGATACTGCCTCAGAAGCATGACAGATGGCCTCCATGTGCATGAGTACAACATGCACACATACATATACACACACTGCATATGCTCATACACGTGTGTGTGTCAACTGTATGAAATTATTATGGCGTCAATCGAAAGTAACGTAAAACATACCCACCTGTGAGTTAGATGTAGCTCTGTTAATGTCGGCTAGGAGGAGTCACAAGAACCCGAGTTAGATCCCAAGTGATAGCACATGCCTGCGACCCCAGCACATGGGAAGAAGTAGAAAGAGGTAGGTCAAGGTCACCTTCAGGTATATTTCCATCTTTCATTAGACTGCCTGACAGCATTAAGGCACAGAAACGTTTCTCACTGTTCTGTGATAGCCCAAGCTATGGCTGGGAACTGATCTCAACGAGATCTTGGTCTAGAGTCCACATTCTGAACTGTTGTACCATTCAATACACACCCCATCCATTTCTTTTGACTAGTCATGTTTTGTACCTAAAAAAAGTAAAAGATGAAACTCAGTAAAGTTAGATAATGTGCTGAAGCCATACAGCTAGTTTCCTGTGGAGGTCTGACTCACTTTTAAAGGCTTCTCTCTGCAACACCGTGTTCAAACACACCTGCACTTGCCGGATCAACCAGCCTGCACGAGCAGCAGCCAGGGACCACTTTCAGAGCACGAGGTCAGGAAGTGAGGGAGGACTTACCGGGCTGTCAAGATGGGCTGGGTTTGCCCTAGCCACTGCTTCCTCCACTTGCCCTTCTATTTCCTTCCCACTCAGGAAATCAATTTCTGCCTATCAGAGTAGTAGCTGTTAAGGGATTCAAACAAAATGAAAAAGACAAATTTTCAGCTCCCAGGATACCTACAAAGCACACAGCTAAGGAACAGCAGACAGCAAAACAAAGGAAGAAGGAGAAATGAGAAAACGTAGAGGGAATGCAAAGCTACTGTAAGACAAATGTGAGGGGGGCTCATCTAGAATGGGTTCCCCAGAAAGAAGGGAGGGAAGACTGGGACTGAGAGAGGGTAAAAGTAAGACGTAGCCTTTCTGTCTTAAACTGCACCTTTCCTGGGGAACTGGAAGTAACCCATAAGCCAACTAAAAAGGTGGACCTCCACGTTTAAGACAAGAGTGGAGGGCTGGAGAGATGGCTCAGTGGTTAAGCAGGCTCACTGCTTGCTCTTCCAAAGGTCCTGAGTTCAATTCCCAGCAACCGCATGGTGGCTCACAACCATCTGCAATGAGATCTGGTGCCCTCTTCTGACCTGCAGGCATATATGCAGACAGAATACTGTATACATAATAAATAAATAAATCTTAAAAAAAAAAAGACAAGAGTGGAATATCCAGTAAAGCAAACCGTGGGCCAATAAATGGAACAGACAATTCTCAGAAGAAGAAAAGCAAATAGAAAACAATATTTTTGAAGTGCTCAATGACCTTAGTCAACAGGCAAATGCAAAGAATTAAAACCACTTTGACACCTCAGTCAGAATGGCTATACCAAGAAAACAAAAGACATCACCAGGTAGGGAAGCAGGAAGGCAATCTCCACTCTCCAGGGCCTCCTCCCAATCCAACCCCCAGCCTCATTTCCAGCCCTACCACAAGCCACCTGCTTCAGCCTCCACTTCTTCTCTGGCCTCATTCCCAGAAAACTTTCCAGACCCTGTAGGCACACCCTGCTCCCCCTCCTCATGTGGACCCCCTCATCCTACCCCTACTGTAGCTTATTTCCATTCCTGTAAGTGACAGCACCCAATATCTGGTAACACATCCTGCCTGAAAACCACAGAGACACACCTGGCAGAATTGCAATCATATTCCCTACCAGACAGCCCACAGCCACCACCTTCTCCTAAGGACCAGACAGGGCAACAAAAACCAAGGAGTGGAACACCCACCCAACAAAGACAAGACCAGACTTCAGCACCCAGAATCCCACTCATCCCAAACCCAGATGCCTGAATGCCAGTATAAAACACAATCAATAAGACCCGGGATAATAGTTTCTATTAGAGCCCAGAAACCCTACTACAGCAGGCCTGAATATTCCGATGTAGCTGAAGCACAAGACAAGGCTTCAAAATAGCATTTGTGAACAGGCTAGAGGCCCTTAAAGAGGAAATGAATAAATCTTTTAATGAAATCTATGAATACACACAGCAGAATGAAAGGAGGAAAACGGTTCAAAATGTGAAAGTGGAAATAGAATCAACATAGACAATTTTCCAAATTGAGGGAAAACTGTAAATGAAAATTTTAGGGACTTGGACAAAAACTGCTGAGAAAAGAACTCACCAACAGAATACATACAAGAGAGAAGGCATGTAAAGAGAGAATCTCGGGCATAGAAGACAAGATAGAAGAAATGGATACTTCAAAGAAAACATTAAATCTAAAAAAGCAAAAAGAAAAGAAAAGAAAAAAAATCCAGGAACAAAACATCCGTAAAACCTGGGATACTATGAAAGACGAAATCTAAGAATAAAGGGATTAAAAAAAGAATCCCAACTCAGAGGTACAGAAAATATTTTCAACAAAATCACAGAAGAAAATTTTCTTAACCTAAAAAACAAGATACCTATAAAGGTATGATAAGCATACAGAACACCAAACAGATTGGACAAGAAAACAAAGTCCCCTTGGCACATAATAGTCAAAACACTAAATGTAGAGAACAAGGAAAAAATAAAAGCTGCAAGGGAAAAGTAATATACAAATGAAGACCTCTTAGAGTAACACCTGACTCAGCTATTAAAGGCTAGACTCACAACCAAAAATATAAAAATAACTCCTAGCTTCTCAGTGGAGACTCTAAAAGCCAGAAGAGCCTGGACAAATGTTCTATGAACTCCAGAGACCACTGATGCCAGCCCAGACTACTATATCCAGCAAAACTTTCAATCACAACGGATGGAGAAAGAAAGACATTCCTTGACAAAACTAAATCCAAGCTGTACCTAGTTACAAATCCAGCCCTACAGAAGGCATTAGGAAGAGAACCTCAACCTGAAGAGGTAAGCCCCACCCAAGAAAATAAAGGAATAAATAATATCAGGCAAGCAAATTAAAAAGGGAGGGGACACCACAAGAGCAAAATAGCAGAATGTACGAGCACTGCCCGCTGACAACTCTCGACATCAATGATCTCCATTCCTCAATAAAAGATACAAACAGAGTGGATGGAAAAGCACAATCCATACCTCATCTGCAGCCAAGAAACCTTTTAATTTCAAGGATCAAAATTATCTCAAGGTAAAAGAATCGAAAAAGGTATTTCAAGAAAATGGATCCAAAATGTATGGTGTAGCTGACGTAGCCATTTTACTATATGACAAACTAGACTTCAAACCAAAACTAATCAGAAGAAATAGTTACTTATCAAATAAAAATTCCACCAAAGGGACACTGCAATTCTTAATATCTATGCACCAAACACAACGGCATCCAAGTTCATAAAAGAAACACGCTATAGCTTAACTCACAGACTGACCAACCCTCACAAAGCAACAATGGAAGACTTCAGTACCCAACTCTTGCCAATAGACAAGTCACCTGGACAAAAACTCACAGAAGCACCATGGCATTGACTGGCATCATAAATCACATGAACCTGAGAGATATTTAGAGGACATTTCACTCAAATACAAAAGAATATACCTTCTTCCCGGAATGAAACTTTCTCCAAAACTGGCCACGTTCTTTTTTATTATTATTATTATTATTATTGTTAAAAGAAAAATTTATACTTCCTCCCCTTGTCCCTGGCCCTCCTGCTCCCCAAACACCCCTCCTCCTTCCCCATGCTTCCCTAAGAGGGGGAAGGGTACCCTGCCCTGTGGTAAGCCCAAGGCCCTCCCCCCTCCATCCTGGCCCAAGAAGGTGTGCATCCATATAGACTAGGTTCCCCAAAAGCCAATACATGCAGAAGAGATAGGTCCCTGTGCCATTATCATTGGCTTCTCAGTCAGCCCCCATTGGCAGCCACATTCAGAGATTCTGGTTTGGTCCTATG
>JAQHUG010000267.1:1956620-1989143 GCA_028555095.1 Dicrostonyx torquatus | reverse complement strand
AGGCAGGTGGATCTCTGTGAGTTCGAGACCAGCTTGGTCTACAAGAGCTAGTTTCAGTGCAGGCTCCAAAGCTACAGAGAAACCCTGTCTCGAAAAACCAAAATAAATAAATAAAAAATAAATAAAATAAAAGTGGCTTTAACAGTACCTTGTATAGAGGATACACTTTTTGAAATTTTTCAGAAAAATAAACATCAAAAGGGAGTTGGATATCATTCAAAGACTACCACAGCCGTGTTTTAAATTTAAATACAACGGTGGTGTATCTACTTAGCAGTGGCACCGGGAACTAAAAGAGAGGCATGATGTTTGAGGGAAATTAGTAGGGTAGATCATGGAGGAATAAAGCCAGTTAGGTGAAAATACAAAGTAAGGGAAATCAGAGGCACACAGGCACAGGGATGTGTAAATGACCCAGCAGGGGCCCAGGAATTAATAATTCGTTATCACCACCGCTGCCGTCATCCTCATGGCCACTGTCATCTTCAGCATTTACAGACAAGCCTTTTTAAACTGCAGAGATATGGGGAATAGAAATGGGAAAGACATTTAAGCAGGAAGTTTCTTTTTTTTTTTTTTTTTTTTGGTTTTTCGAGACAGAGTTTCTCTGTGGCTTTGGAGCCTGACCAGGCTGGTCTTGAACTCACAGAGATCCGCCTGCCTCTGCCTCCCGAGTGCTGGGATTAAAGGCGTGCGCCACCACCGCCTGGCCAAGCAGGCAGTTTCTAATTGCCAGACATTTTAAAGTGTGGATCACGCTGAGGGTAAGAACACGCCCCCTGTGCAGTTAAGGCCAGTACTTTGTGCTTCATTGGGATCTCAGAGGGAGAAACGCTAGCTTTTATTCAAGCCCAGGACAAAGGGCTCACTAGTGAATGACACGCAGACAGACGGAAACTACCTTGACAGATTCTGAGATAGGCTTTTCCCAGAGCAGAGCACAGTGCATGACTCGTGAATGACACACAGACAGACGGAAACTACCTTGACAGATTCTGAGATAGGCTTTTCCCAGAGCAGAGCACAGTGCATGACTCTAGCCTGTAGCCTGCTTTGGCACACCGAGAACTGTTCCCAACGACATCAAGACATGCTTAAAATGTGGCTACCTGCCCCATCTTTCCCTCGGTCTCTTCAAGAATTGCTGATATAACAAAATGCAGTGATATCCTCACTGGATTTCCTCAGAGTTCTCTTTAGGGGCCTGATATTAAATGGTGAACTACAGACAGCCATTATCACTGTGTATTCCAGGAGTTGATAATAGGCATTTGATCAATTATTTTAATATAAGTTACAGAAAGAGCCACCATGCATCAGCTTGTGTGCTTCCTGCCTACAGGTTTTTCCCTTTCTTATTCTTTTCCTAAGTCTCTGCACCCTGGGTCTTACGTTGCTAGAAGGATAGCGCACACTATACTGTCCCTGGTTCATGATAATCTCTGCTCTCTTCTCCTTTCACTTTAGAGTGTTCGCAGAGAGGCCAAGCAGTCAGTGTGCAATTAAGACCCGTGCTTCTCAGAATCAGGCTAAGCTGGTTATCAATCTAAGCTTTTAATGAATCTGGTTGTTATGCTTCGGGCATGACACATTAGTGTGGGGGTATGTGTGCATGCGTGCGTAAATCTGTGTATCTGTTATTTGGGTTTTGAGGCTGGCCTCAAACTTGTAGCAAGTCTCCTGCCTCAGTTTCCCAAATCAGTCACTATATATGTTGGCCACCACCACATCAACTACATATAGACGTTTTAGTTTTTTTGAGAATTTCATACATGAGCAAAATATATCTTTCAGAGTTACGTGTAATAACGTTAGCATAGGGCTGACCACGTGGGCACTAACACCTACCCAGTAGGTCCACCGTAACTTTTAACTCTCGGTTTCTCCCATGGGAAAACAGCCCGTGCCGCAGTTATTATCAATACAAGTGACAACCTCTAGTCTAAGCCGTTTCATGAGAGTCTGGTGTACGGAAGTTATTCTCATGGCTAGCATATTAGAATTACTCCACTTCTCTTTATTTTTTTCTATCATTATTGTTGGTATTGGTATTGGTTTTTTTTTATTTTTTTATTTTTTTGTTTTTCAAGACAGGGTTTCTCTGTGGCTTTGGAACCTGTCCTGGAACTAGCTCTTGTAGATCAGGTTGTGTTATTGCTTTTGGAAACAGGATTTTGGCATGTACTCCAGACTGGCCTCCAGATCCCAGTCCTCCTGCTTCAGCTACCTTATTGCCGGGGTTCCTGGCATGCACCACATCCAGTTCCAGCCTTGTTTGGTCAGTAGTTTTCATCTTTCTCCCATCAAAGGTAGGAATGCTCCCTGGATTCACTATGGACTCTTCTTCAGAAGAGGACAACTCATTATAAATTGGTTAATGGAAAGTGCATACCAATTCAGACGCGGGCTGCTTCTAGAAACTTGGATGGTGCAAACATGGATGGTGCCATGGAGAACCTCCACGCTGCCATCCCTCATCTCCACTGTGGCTTCATTGTTGGGCAATCTCCCCTTGTGGACAAAATGGTCTCAGGAAATCTGAGTTACTGTCATGCCAGGTTCAGCAAGGCTAGTGGAAAGAACCATGTTCTCAGGAATTCCACAAAAATCCCAGGCTTTAATTTTCTTTTCATTCTTTTTTTTTTTAATTTTTCTTGGTTTTTCGAGACAGGGTTTCTCTGTGGCTTTGGAGCCTGTCCTGGAACTAGCTCTTGTAGACCAGGCTGGTCTCAAACTCACCGGGTGCTGGGATTAAAGGCGTGCACCACCATCGCCCGGCCAGGCTTTAATTTTCATCTTCATCTTTGATCATGTGACTTCCCCCTTAACCTACTCCTGCAGCCAGGGATTGGCTAGGCCTGAATCCTATGCAGCCTGTGATGCCCGGAGGAAGAGTGAGAAGCTCATACACAAAGGAGAATGTCTGAAGAGGCAGATGAAACCTGCACTGCGATCACCAACTAGAGGTGGCTTGAATTTTTCCAGCTAATATCAACTCTCTCCCCCGTGCTCACGTGTGTCTGGGATCAGCCTGTCAGCTGACCCTCTCTCTTCTGGGCCTCACTAACTCCTCCCTCTTCAGAGGCCATCTCATCTGCCAGAAACATATTAAGCAGGGGAGAGAATTATGACTAATCACTTGGTTCCCAATCCCCTACTGGCTCGGCATGCTAAAACCCCTCTGCATTGCAGGACATTGGGTTATTAGGAATCATAATTTAAAGAAAATGAGCTCCTCTTTTTCAGTGATTTCTGGTCTCTATCGAAGAACTATTTCTCCCTTGGCTTTACAGCAGCTTAAATAATCAAGAACAGTGACAGAGAGTCTAAGAAATACTTTTGAAGTTGCCAAGCCTGAGTGTGAGCGCCAAGTGAGCATACCTGTCCTCCATGTCTGTATCCATAACAGACATGACTAATCAATCAGGCACTCTTTTTTTTTTATGAGCCTGGCTTTGATCCCTGAATCTGCATCAACATAGTAGTTGGTTTCGTAAATAAGAAAGGATATAATTTGCTTTCTTACGTCTTAGTGTCTGTGCTCCATCCTATATCTAACGAGATGTGATGCTCACCACCTCCCTGTGGCACGTTTGCAAGTGAAGAGCAAAGCTCAGAGAGGTGCAGCTACCTGCTCGCTGCCCAACAGCCACTGACACTGAGCTCCCAGTCTGAGTTTTACGCTGTCCCTCTCCCTCTAGACTCACTCAAAACAGTACCCCTGCTCACCTAGAAATACGAGGCAGATCCAAGACTCAGAGCTGCATGGCAGCCCCACCACCTCCGGTGCAGCTGACTATTACTTTCCTCCTTCCAAGGTGAGTCACCCACTCTGCACTTAACAGCTGCTGCCATGCAGAGCATGGAATGTCACAAAGAGCTTCTCTTGGGCACTGCTGTTTTACAGATTCTCCGGAGCAGTCCCCAGCCCCGCTGTCCCTAGGGAGACGTGCAAAGCTGGTATTTTGTACTCGTGAAGCAGCAACACCTCCCAGTTTCGCTTTCCCAGGCAACATTGGCAGCAGTGGTGTGTCAGAGCAAATCACACTGGCAGGCCATCACCTGCCAGCACTGGGCGGGAGCGGCAAACAGGGAGCAGCTGGAAGGAGGACTCCAGGGCCAGAGGAAATTTGAGACAGAGAGCTGAACGTTCACAGCAGGGGTTTGGAAGAGGCAGCCTGGGGAAATGGGCATTTTCAGCACTAGCAAAGTAAAAAACAAAAGAGCAAAGGCCTGTGGTTGCAACCTGCACTCTGCCCCGCTGCTCTGAGCTCCTGCTCTTTCTAAACATGCAGAAGGGAAGGCTGGCCTTTAGGTCTGATTCAGTCCCAGTGATCTGCTTCCAGGCTGACCTAGAACAAGTGCTTGGCTTCTCCAGGCCTCACTTCCCGCCAATACCAGGGACTGACAGCACTCCTCACAGACTCTCTCATCCTTGGCACCGCTGCACTTTGAGCCAGGTAATTTGGGGGTTGTGCATGGAAGGATCTGTCCTCTGTCTTGTCAGACGTTCATCAGATCTTCAGTGCCACTGCTACCCATATGTACCTCAATCCTGACCTCCAAAAAAGTCTCTAGACTTTGCCAAATAGCCTTGGTTTGGGACATCACCTCAGTAGAGAAAAATTGCCTCACCAGACTATATGAATGAGCCAAATTATTGTTAAATAGAGCAGGTGCTCTGTGGAGAGCATGTAGAATTTCTAAATGCTTGCTCACTGTTGGCTGGTACTGTTGCTTGTGGTACCACACACAATACCCTTCCCAACATTCATGACAGACATTACTAATCAACTGTCGCTCTGCCCCGGATACCTTCTGGTATGATCTCTGATCCCTTCTCAACATGGAAGCTATTATTCAAAAGTCAGGAGTTCTGTGGGCATTCCCCAAGACCCCACTGTGCCTGGCACTCAGAAGCAACTTGACTTTGCTCTTTCTGAACAGCACCTTTTCAGTAACTGGGGACCTGAGGTTCAGAGACGATAAATGCTTTGCCCAAGGTTATGCTATTGTTAAGTTGTTGCAAATCTGAATACCCCACCCACCTGAGTCTCATTCTTAAGCTCATATTCTTTAATATGGTTTTAATTCTCACATATCTGTCTGCCTGTCTGTGTCTGTGTGGGCGCACACGTGCCATGCTGAACACCTGTATTCAGAAGATAGCTTGGAGAAGTTAGTTCGGCCCTTTCACCGTGTGGGTCCCAGAGACTGAACTCAGGCTACTAGGCTTGGCACCAAGTTCTTTTCCCACTGAGCCTTCTTTTTTTCTTTCTTTCTTTCTTTCTTTCTTTCTTTTTTTTTTTGTTTTTCGAGACAGGGTTTCTCTGTAGCTTTGGAGCCTGTCCTGGAACTAGCTCTTGTAGATCAGGCTGGTCTCGAACTCACAGAGATCTGCCTGCCTCTGCCTCCCGAGTGCTGGGATTAAAGGCGTGCACCACCACTGCCCGGCCCCACTGAGCCTTCTTAACAGGCTCTGGAGGGCATATTCTCACCATAGCTGCGGATAGTGAATGGAGACTCTGGTGGGATGCGCTCATCAGCCATCTCCCCAAAAGAGATGGAAAAGCTTGAATTTGTAGCATTTTCAAATTCCCAAGCTGTAAGTGCGGAAATGTTTTTGACTATGGCTAACTGGAAAGAAACTATCAATGGTTTAATGAGTGATACAAGAATCTTGACCATCTAACTATGGCTAAGGGTATGTGTGTATGTGTGTGTGCATGTGTGTGTGTGTTCCATGAGCACATAAGTGGGGGGAGTCTCTGCTCACACAGACCAGAGGATGCTGAGTGTCCTGTCCTACCACCCTCCATTCTATTCCCTCCAGGCAGGGTCTCTCACTGACCCTGGAACTAGGATGGCAGTCTGTAAGCTCTAGTAATCCTCCTGTCTCTACCACCCATAGCTCTGGGGTTTCCAGCTTGCATTTGGCCATGCCCATCTTTATACATGGGTGTTACATGGGGTTTACATGGGTGTCAAACTCTGGTCTTCATGCTTGTGCGGTAAGTAGTCTTGCCCACTGAGCCATCTCTCCAGGCCCGTGATTGGTTCTTTTATGAATAGGTTTAAATAGGTTGGTATGACGAGGTTTCTTTGTGTCATGTGGTGGTGGCTTCCGGTCTATTCTAGGAACATACAGTGGTATTTATTGAGTAAACCCCACGAGTGGGACGAGATAAGGCGGTGATGGGGCCATGTTCCATCCGTGTTAGTCAGTTTTGCATCAGTGTGACCAAGATGCCCATGAACTACTTAATACTGGAAATCACTCTGTCTGTAGTTTCGAGGGTGTCTGCCCTTTACAGGGGTGGGGAGTAATGGGACAGGACTGTTCTCATCATGGCGGTCAGGAAGCAGAGGTCACGAATGACTGCACTCAACTGGCTTGCTTTTATTTCTCTTTCATTCTGTGTAGACGCCAGCCTAGGGATGAGAGCCTCCCATTTGGAGTGGGTCTGCCCTCCTTACTGATTCCTCTCTGGAAATGCCTTCACAGGGATTCCCTCACAGACATCCCAGAGGAGACCCTCACTGGTCTGCTAGCAGACTCTAAACCTATTCAAGGTGACAATCACCACCGGCAGTCAGACTACCCCCAGGGCTGGATATCTAAACACAAATTCATGTTTGAGTTTGAATCCCTCTGTTCTGTTTACATAACTGAACACAGTAAGCCTTAGATACAGTGACTGGAAGATTAAAATTACTCCCCACGGATACTAGCTATGGCACCTCATGAATACACAAAAGATGGGGTGGGAATTCCCTCTCTTTTCAGACTCAGGGAATATAACAAACAAGTCAAGAATAAATATTAGCAACAGGATACTGTGTCTGGCCAGTGCCTGGTTTTCAGATTTCACCTCCAGAGATGTACTGCAGTGTAGCCATCAATTAGCTATGTAGCTGCAGGCCAGCAGAGGCAGCATCCGATCCTGTGTAAGACATGCAGCCCTTAGGTAATTAGCATGGAGCTTCCATGCTTAGTTACCACAGCGCAATAACCACGTACCTCCTCTGCTCCCGGGTGGGCTGTGGTTTCCCTTCTCTTTTCCATGCAGCCCAGGTCACCAGCCAGAAAAAAAAAAAAAAAAGATGAGTGGTTTCATGCCGTCTCCGTGAGGCAGCTTCTCTCCACCCTAGTGTACCCCAAAGTCCAATCAGATAGCCAAGTGAGCTTGTGCAACTATTTTACCATGTCTGAATAGTGGATAAAACACATTATGGGTAGTTTCTTTCCTTTTCCTTTCAGCTTGGATTCTGGAAATGAAATGCTTCTCTAAAAACAGCCCTTCTATGAAGCCGGACGGTGGTGGCGCACGCCTTTAATCCCAGCACTCGGGAGGCAGAGGCAGGCGGATCTCTGTGAGTTCGAGACCAGCCTGGTCTATAAGAGCTAGTTCCAGCGCAGGCTCCAAAGCTACAGAGAAACCCTGTCTCAAACAAAAGAAAACAAAACAAAACAAAAAACAGCCCTTCTGCAAAAGCTGGGATTTGGCAGCAGGGCAGACAGTTCCTGTAAGGCCACCAACATACATGCTTAGCTTTGCAAACTGGTCAGAAATCATAGTTCCTAAATCTTCCTGATGTCCCCTTCACTTCAAAATACAAGGAGTCACTACAACTCTGTATATATACAGTCTGTAATTCTCTTACCTATGGATTCCGACCCGAGGTCTTCCTCGGAAAAAGCTAAAGAAACCTCTAGAGCTGACTAATGTATAAATTGCTGAGAAGAAGTTAGGATGATGGGGGAAAAATTAGATTTTTGAGTCAGACTGACAATGATGGGTTCAAATGGTGCTCAGTCATGGGTTAGCTAAATGTCATTTAAAAATTATCTAAGTCTCTTGTGCCTCGTTTTCCTGGTCTGTAAGTTGGAGACGGTGATGTTAATCTCATGTGTCTCCTGTAATTAGACAAAAAGAAATAAAATAAGAAGTGAAGGTTCCTCGCCTCGCTGGCAACATTTGGCAGATATTCTCCACTGGGGATTAGGAAACATAAATTTCTAGCTACAGATTAGCACCCTTTAAATCTTCACACAGACTTTCTTCCCTTCCTTCGTAATGGCTGTAAGAGGTCATTACTAGCATGAAGCATCCTTTTCCCTTGTAATATTTTACAAACCTAGTAAGATCTAGTTTGCTTCTAGGTCCGTGAAAGTAGTCGTACTCTGAGGTGTTAACCTGCGTGGTTTGAGCTTGACCAGTTAGTTCCCAGCTGTAGAAGCCGGGAGGGTGTAGAACCTTTGGGAAATGTCTGGAAGAAGCGGTCACTGGGCGTGAGACTGCGGAGTAACAGCTTTGCCCTGCTCTCTAGGAAATCAGCCTCGGGGACAAGGCTCTGCACTCCTCCCACGTGGCGCTGCCTCCGTCTTGGTATTTCCACCATCGTGAACTGTATTCTCTTGAGCTGCAAGCCAAAATAAACCTTCCCTTCTGTAAGGTGTCACCTGTCAAGAGTTTGGCTGTAGAAGGAAGAGTAACTCTTGTCTAGTGGTGGTTTTAAGGAGAAATGGACCCCACAGGCTCAGGTATTTGAACACTTGGTATTCAAATTCAAATAGGTTGTGTGTTGTTTGAGCAGTTATGGAACCCTTAGAAGGTGGAGCTTTGCTGGAGGAAGGGTACAACTGGGGGAGGGATTTGAGGTGAGTTAGCCTCATCCCACTCCTTGCTCTCTCTCTGTCTCTCTCTCTGTCTCTCTCTCTCTCTGTATCTCTGTCTCTCTCTCTTTCTCTCTCTCACACACCCCTTTCTTCTACTATTCCCATGACTTCTTCACCATTATTGACTTCCTTTCTCTAGAGTCATGAACTATAATAAACCCTTCCTTCCCTAGGTTACTGCTGATCACGGTATTTTATCACTGCAACAGAAGGATAACTAATACATATCATGTTCAAATGCTAGATGTCTCCCTGGACCCAGAAAGACAGAACACTGTGTTCCATGAAGACATAGACAAAGTGTTGTGTTCCATGAAGACATAGAAAAAAAATGCAGCTGCTGAGAATAACCCATGCTGTGCTGTTTGGGGAATAGCTTTGAAATCTATGTAAGTCTAACTCAAAATATCCCTTAGCACAGCACACAGTTGTCCCCAGAAGCCTGAAGTTCAGTGGTTCTGTGAACCAATTTATCCTGGTATTTTCAGATTATAGAGACCCTTTGTAAGGACACTTCAGCAAGAGGAAAGGGGCAAGTAGTAAATTTTAGGGAACAAAAAAACTCTTACCCCAAAGACAGCTCATTATCTTTGCCTCATCTTTTCTAGTTTATACCCACTAATTCCCATGAAATCCTCCCAGGGAACTTTATCAAAAGATACTCCATGACTCTCCATGCTGGAGCACAGAAAGTGTGATGGCTGTGTAGCTGGATTCAGGCGGTGTCATAAATTATAGTAGGCATGCCCATCATCTGGAAGTATCTGTGGATGCACCGAAGCACAAAATCATACATACAGCTAGATTATTAAGAGATTTTGTGTTGAATCAGTTGTGCAGCTCTTCGGCACAAACACTGTAGAGAATGGCATCATTACTCAAATCCCAAATGGACTCCCGTGCAGGCTCTCAACCCTCTGAGTGACCTTAGAAAAAACGATAAATGTGGGTAAATCAAAAAGTTCCTGCCTAGAAAGGTCATCTGTGAAAACCATGTTCATGAAGCCATGTATAGGGCATCAATCACCAAGCTGATCCCGAAAGGCATGTCCTCCTCCTCTGTGTTAATGGGGGTGACTCAGAGAAACAGAAATAGTAGGATAGAGACAAGGTAATATATTTATTAGGTGAGCCAATCCACACACGGAGGCCAAGAAACCCCATGCTCTTCCATTACCATGCTGTACAAGAAGGAATGACCATGATAAAGTTCAGTACAAGTCCAAGAACCAAGGAAGCCACCAGGGTAAGTCAATTGTGCGGAGCATCAAGTATCCATAAATAGTGATCAACAGGCAGGCGGGGCAGAGAATTGTGGGAAAGAGTTATCACGGACAGCTTGCTGTCCTTGGTGTAGCCTCTATGGATTCCCTGAGTTATCACAACAAACCTTCTTTTGTTTAATTGTTGCTCTATTCTGTAGAAAAGAAATCTAAGTTTCAGGAAGTCTATAAAACTTTCAAACTTGCAAAATAAGAAAATTGTCCAGTGAGATGGGAATTTAACTCAGCAGTAAAACAATTGTTCTGTGTGCGTAAGTCCCTGGTACCACCTCTATACAGAGCATCATGGGAAGGAAGGAACAGAGGGAGGGAAGAAAAGAAGGGAAAGGGTGAGTGGGAGGGGAAGAAGCCATATAGCAAGACCACAACTTCACTAAGTCCAATTCAAAGTTTATATTATTAAACATGACATTATATAGATTGGTGTAAGTACAGTCTATTGTTAAGATGTATTGGTACATCATTTCCTTAGATAGATAGATAGATAGATAGATAGATAGATAGATAGATAGATAGATAGATAGATACAGACAGACAGACAAACAGTCAGATAGATAGACATTCCAACCTTAATTTGTAGCACCTAAGTATTTCCACCCTGCTGGAAATACTCCTATGACAAAACTGGGGTTTTAAATGTCAGAGGTATTAACATCTGATTTACAAAACAACAGAAAATGTAATGGCCATTTCTGTTAAAGAGGTGTAAGGTAGACTCTAACAATGAGTGGGGCAGGGTGAGATACTGGTAGCAACTCTTCTGGAGGGGAAGCCTGCCAAACCCAGCTGTAGGAACTGCATTGCACAACCCAAAATGAATAAATCATAAACTTCTTCCACTTGGGTCCCTGGAGCAGCCCATTTTAAACTTTGATTTCATTTGTTTAGATCTGGCTCATTCCCTAGGTTCTCTTAGATGTCCTTGTTGCCTTCCAACAAATTGCTTCTTGCTCAAGCTGACTCAAGTTGTCCTTTGTTATTGAAAAGCACCGGAAAACATCTTAATAATGAATGCAGAAAGAGTTCTCCAGTGAAGCTTTTTGTTCCCAGGCTCAGCAAACTTTCTTCAGTGTAGCAGGAGCTGTGTGTTGATGTCAAGTAAATGAAGCTTCAATAGCTATGCATACACTTCTGATAGTTCAGAGACCCACACCCCAGAACAATGGATGTTACCACTGCACAACAGGAACACCTAACATTGGATCCGTGGGTGCACTTGGACAAATGTATACACAGTTCAGCTACTTGGCAGAGATGCTGAGAGAGCGTTGTGACCACAAATGACACGAACAAGTTGGCTAAAACTGAATATCAAAGGAAGCTGTGTCAGTGATGAACAACAATTGCTTCTTATTATAACCAAACCAACAGTAAGCTTTAAGTCGACCTCGACTTTGCAGTCAGGGGGGTGTGAACTTGACTCAGCTCTTTGCTAGTTCTTGAACGAGTTGCCCTGACCTTGGAGCTGGCTTCAGGCTGTGTTTGTAGAATGTAAGATCAATAATGCAAGGTGCCTCTGAGACATAAAGGGAGAACATGAGGAACCTTTAACATCACGCTCGGCCGAAATGACTATCAGAGAGGAGGCGGGGCCGGGGGGGAGAATCACACATTTTTATCTCATTTGTGGACCCTTGCTATTACATAGGTTCATAAAATCATATATGTATATATAACATAGGAGGGAAGGTACATATATCCTTACAAGAATGCCCTTATGAAATCCAGGTCTATGTACAATGAATATATACCAACAAAAATGTAAATATGTGTGCACGTGTGTTTGTATGTGCATATGTATTTGTGTTTGTGTGTGTGCGTGTGTGTGTGTGTGTTTGTGTGTGTGCATGTTTGTGTGTGTGCATGTGTTTGTGTGTGCACGTGTTTGTGTGTGCACGTGTTTGTATGTGCACATGTTTGTGTGTGTGTGAGTTTGTGTGTGTGCATTTGTTTGTGTGTGCATGTATTTGTGTATGTGCGTGTTTGTGTTTATGCGTGTTTGTGTGTGTGCGTGTGTGTGCATGTGTTTGTGTATGTGCGTGTGCATGTGTTTGTGTGTGCATATGTTTGTGTGTGCATGTGTTTGTGTATGGGATTTTGTGTGTGGGCATGTGCTTGTGTGTACACGTGTTTGTGTATGTGCGTGTTTGTGTGTATACTGCATGTGTTGGAGAAGTATAAATTAGTACTGTTCTCAGCAATGATAACCACAGTTCAAATGCTACTTGCTTGTTTGCTTCCACCCTAGGTCTCTGGGGTATCCAGCTTCTGGTTCCTGACAATCCAGGCAGAGTCAGGGGTGGGCTTCCTCTGGTGGCATGGGCCCCAAGTTGTCATTGTTTGGCTACTCCCACAAGCTCTGTGCCACCATTGTCCCAGCTGGCAGTGGTGGGGAACAATTCTGTTCTGTCAATCATGTTTTAAATAAACGCTGATTGGCCAGGCAGGAAGTAGAGGTGGGAAAACCAGACAGGAAGTAGAGGTGGCACAAGGAGAACAGGAGAGTTCTGGGAAGAAGGAAGCCCATTCCCCCACTCCTGCCCAGTCCACCGAAGAAGCAGGATGTGTCCTGTCCTGCCGAGAAAAGGTATTAGCCACGTGGCTAACATAGATAAGAACAATGGGTTAATATAAGTTACAAGAGCTAATAAGAAGCCTGAGCTAATGGGCCAATCAGTTTATAACCTAATGTAGACTCTCTGTGTAATCTTCTTTGGGGCTTGACAGAAATCCCAACAAGCAGGTCCTCATGTTACAGGGCAGGACAGGTTGTAGGTCAAAGGTTTGTGGCTATTTGATGTCCCAGTCCTGTCACTGGAAGTTGCCTAATTACAGAAGATGGACGGTGTAGGCTCCGCATCCTCAGCCCTTAGGAGTCCTCACAGGAGTCTCCCTCATGGGTTCCAGGAAGTTTCCACAGCACTGTTTCCACATCATTCCCTGAATGCCCCCCAATTCCAGCTATCTCTCTCCAAACTCACTACCTCTATCCCTCCCTCCCCGACCTGATCGTTCTTGCTTCCTGCCCCCAGTCTACCTGCAAAATCTCTTTTATTTCAGCTTTCCAGGGAGATCCATGTGTGCCCCTTTGCACCCTCCTTGTTACTTAGCCTCTCTGCGTCTGGGGACTGTAGCGTGATTATCCTTTACTTAACAGAGATATATTTACTTATACGGGAGTGCATATTCTATTTGTCTTTCTGGGTCTGGGTTGCCTTGCTCAGGATGATTTTTTTCTAGTTCTATCCATTTGTCTGAAAACTTCATGATGTCATTTTTTTTAACAGTTGAGTACTCCATTGTGTAAATTCTCTTTATCCATTCTTCACTTGAGGGACATCTAGGTTATTTCCAGGTTCTGGCTATTATGAATAAAGCTGCTATGAATGTAGTTGAGCAAGTGTCCTTGTGGTAGGATGGAGCATCCTTCGGGTACATGCCCAAGAGTGGTAAAGTTGGGTCTTGAATTAGATTGATTTCCGACTTCCTGAGGAACCACTATATTAATTTCCATAGTGGCTGTACAAGTTTGCACTCCCACCAGCAGTTGATGAGTGTTCCCATTGCTCTGCATCCTCTCCAGCATGAACTGTCACCTGTGTTATTGAACTTATCCTTCCTGATTGGTGTAAGATTGTGTAACAAAGTAGTTTTCATTTGCATTTCCCTGATGGCTAAGGATGTTGAGCATTTCTTTAAGTATTTCTCAGTCTTTTGAGATTCTTCTGTTGAGAATTTTGTTTAGATCTGTGACCCATTTTTTAATTGGATTATTTGGTTTGTTGACGTCTAGTTTTTTGAGTTCTTTGTGTATTTTGGATGCCCTCGGCCAGATGTAGAGTTTCGGAAGATCTTTTCCCATACGGTACAGTGCTGTGTTGTCTTACTGACATTGTCCTTTGTCTTACTGAAGATTTTCAGTTTCATGAGGTCCCATTTATTAAATTGTCAATCAATAGTGCTTGTACTATTGGTGTTCTGTTTATAAAGTGGTCTCCTGTGCCAATGTGTCTAAGGCTATTCCCGGTTTTCTCTTCTATCACGTTCAGTGTGTCTAGCTTAATGCTGAGGTCTTTGACCCACTTGGACTTGAGCTTTGTACGGACGATGAATGTGAGCCTGTTTGTATTCTCCTACATGCAGACATATAGACAGTCCAGCACAATTTTGAAGATGTTTTCTTCCATTGTGTCTTTTTGGCTTCTTTATCAAAAATCAGGTGTCCATAATTGTGTATTTTTATGTCTGGTCTTGAATTCCAATGTGAAGCATGATTAATCAAACTTAGAGACAGAAATCGGGGTTCAGCCTTAAGACCAGAAAAGCACAGCAGTCAGCCACTGGCTCTTACCTCAACCTCAGTCCAAAAATGGTGATCCTGCCTCCAGGAAACCTCAGAAAGAGATTGAGAGTGAGAGCTGTGTCCTCCCATTTTATAATCCTCTCTAGTTCTGGGATTAAGGGTGCGCACCACTACTGCCTGGTTTTTATGGCAAGTTGTGTGGCTGCTGGGATTAAAGGTGTGTGTCATTGCTGCTTGGTCTGTAAGGCTGGCCAGTGTGGCTGTTATACTTTTCTGATTCTCAGGCAAGCTTTATTTGTTAAAATATAAATGAAATGCCACTACACCAATCCATTGATCAACATGTCTATGCCAATACCATGTAGTTTTTATTATTATACCTCTGTAGTACAGCTTGAGATAAGAGATGGTAACATCCTCGGGAAGTTTTTTTTATTGTTCAGGATGGTTTTAGATATCCTGGGTTTTGGGGTTTTTTTTTGGCTTTCGTTTTGTTTTTCCATATGAAATTGAGAATTTTCCTTTCAAGGTCTATAAAGAATTTTATGGGAAGTTTGATGGGGACTTAGTGGAATCTGTAGATCGCTTTTGGTAGGATGGTCATTTTTACTATGTTAATTCTTCTGACCCATGAGAATGGGAGATTGTTCCATCTTCTGGTATTCTCTCAGTATTTTAGTTAGTTTGGATGAGGGTTTGTCTATATTTTTGATGTTCTCAAAAAAAAAAACCAACTCTTATTTCATTGGTTTTTTATTTTTGTTTTATTGATTTCAGCCGTCAGTTTGATTATTTCCTGTCCTCTCCTCCTCTTGGCTGTGTTTGCTTCTTTTTGTTCTGAAGTTTTCAGGTGTGATGTTAAGGTGCTAGTATGAGATCTCTCCATACTTTCATGTAGGCACTTAGTGCAATGAATCCCCTCTTACCTCTCAGCACTCTTGTGTCCTATAAGTCTGGGTATAGTGTACATCCATTTTCATTGAATTCTAGGAAGTGTTTAATTTCTTTATTTATTTCTGTCTTTATTTAGTAGTCATTCAGTTGTTGATATCCAACTTTAATCCACGGTGGTCTCATAAGATACAGGCGGGATTATTTCAGTTTTCTTGTATTTATTGGAACTTGCTTTGTGATCAATTTGAAGTAAGTTCTGCAAGGTGCAGAGGAGAAGGTATATTCATTTGTTTTTGGATGAAATGTTCTGTAAATATCAGTTAAGTTCATTGGTTTATAACATGTATTAGCTCAGTATTTCTCTGCTTAATTTTGTCTGAATAACCTGTCCATTGGTGATAGTGGGGTACTGAAGTGTCAATGTGTGAGGGATGATGTGTGGTTTAAGCTTCAGTAATGTTACTTTTACAAACATGGGTGCCCTTGCATTTAATACACAGATGTTAAGAACTGAGATATTATCTTGGTACATTTTTATCCTCTGATGCATATGAAAAGTCCTTCCCCACCTTTTCTGATTAATTTTTGTTGGAAGTCTATTTTGATAAATATTAGAATGGCTACACCAGCTTGCTTCTTAGGTCCATTTGTTTGGAAACTCTCTTTCCAACCCTTTACTTTGAGATAATGATGACTATCTTTGATGTTGAGGTGTGTTTCTTGGGTGAAGCACATTGGATCCTGTTTTCACATCCATTCTGTTAGTCTGTGTCTTTTGACTATGGAATTGAGTCCATTAATAGTGAGAGATACCAATGACCAATCACTGTTAATTCCAGTTGTTTTGGAGGTGGTATGGTGTTTTGTGTGTGTGTGTTTCCATTCTTTTGGTTCTGATGGTGTGAGATTATTCATTTACTGTGTTCTAATGTGCATAGCTAACTTCTTTGGGTTGGAGTTTTCCTTCTAGTACATTCTGTAGGTCTGGATAGATATTGTTTAAATTTGATTTAGTATGGAATATCTTGTTCTGCAACTATATGATTGAAATTTTTGTTGGGTATAGTAGTCTGGGCTGGTACCTTTGGTTTCTTAGAGTCTGCAGCACATCTGTCCAGGCTCTTCTGACATTTAGAAACTTCATTGAGAAGTCAGGCATAATTCTAACAGGTTTGCCTTTATATGTTACTTGTTTTGTTTTTTTTTTCTTTCAGGTTTTCATATTCTTTCCTTGTTCTGTGTGTTTAATGTATTGATTATTATGTGGCAAAGGGACTACCTTTTCTGGTCCAATCTATTTGGTATTCTATAAGCTTCTTGTACCTTTATTGGCATATTCTTCTTTAGATTGGGAAAAATTCCTTCTATACCAGGAATCTTTTCCTTCTTCTATTCCTATTATTCTTAGGTTTGGTCTTTTCTGGATGTTTTGTGTTAGGAATATTTTAGATTTAGCATTTTCTTTACCAATGTATCCATTCCTTCTATCATATCTCCAATGAATGCCTGAGAGTCTCTCCTCCATCTCTCATATTCTTGAGAGTTCTTGAGAGAATTCTTATATTCATCATCATCATCATATGTTGGTGATGCTTGCATTTGTAGATCCTGCTTACTTACCTCGAATTTCCATTTTCAGAAGTTTGTGCTTTCTCTTTTGCTTCTATTTTCATTTTCAGGTCTTGAACAGCTTTATTTGTTTCCTTCAACTCTGTGTCTTTTTTTCTTGGCTTTCCTTGAGAGACTTATTAATTTCTTTCAGCTTTTGTTTATCTTTTCCTTGATTTCTTTAAGGGATTTTTTTTTCATTTCTTCTTTAAGAACCTTTTAAAGGTTGTTTTCTTCTTCTTCAGTTGTGCTGAAAATTAGGGTTTGCTGTAGTATTAGTTGGGCTCTGATAATGACATTCTGCCTTGGCTATTGTTGATTGTGTCCTTGTGCTGATGTCTAGGCATCTGGGTTTGGGGTAATTATAGGTTGCAGTGCCGATTTCTGAATTTGTGTTTATCTTTGATTTTGTCTTTCAGTTTGCCTTTCATGGGTGCTTTGTTCCTTGGTTTCTGTTTCCAGTTTTGGCCGGTGTGGCCTGTGGTTGAACAGAGGGTCTCCACCAAAGTTGAGGGATGGACTTTTGATGGCTCAGGTGGCCTGTGGTCCACCAGGGGTCTTCACCTGAATTGGGGTTGGAACTCAGCAATAAGGAGGAGTAGGGAGACTGGGATGGGGTGGGGGATCAAGAAAGTAAGAAGGTGCCAGGACAAGTGGTCTACCCTGTGTTTTGGTGGTCTGCATGGCCTCTGATTGAGTTGGAGGGTCTCCGTCCAAGTCAGGGGCTGGGACAGGGCAATGAGCAGGGAAGAAGGGACTGGAGATAGGGCAGGTAGGCACTCAGAATGTAGGGGTGTCCACTGCTGGGTGGCCTACCTGGGCTTCTCAAATGACCTCTGTAGAGAACAAAGGACTTCAGATGACCCTGACATAAACCTTTTGTTCCTCTTTTTCCTTCACTCACCTCACACAGAAATGCCAAGCCACCTTCCACACACCAGGAGAAAAGCGTGTCTTCTGGAAAAATACAGAATTTGGAGGCTTAAGTCTCCAAAAAGTGTGACTCCCACTCTAAGTAGCTCAGCCTCTTTTAATATTTCCCCACTGTGAATGAGAACAGGAAGGAGTGAAGAAACGGCTGACGCACGGAGCCCATGCTGTTGTTCCCCAGATATTTTAGTCCTGTGTGAGACACTATTTTCTGTGCAAACGTCTTCTCTCTGTGTCCCTTTGCCTCTGTTTTCCCCCTGTGTGTGTTGTTATCTCTGTCTCTTTCCACACATTTCTTCACATCTCTGATATCTCAGACTCATGTCTTCCGTGCTGCGCTATCCTCCTCCCTCTCCTTCAACCCACCTCCAGCCTTCTAGCTTTTTCTGTCTCTCTGGACAGAGGTATATTGTAGCTCCTTCCCTAAACTTGTGTAGCCACATAAAGCTTTTGATGTCAAGCCACACACAAAAAATAAATTTAACACTAACCCAAGTGGCACAAAGAACATAGAACCTATTTAGGGAGCTCCTGCCAGGTTGCTTAGGAGATGTCCCGGGGGTTCCATGACGACAGGGACAGTGCTGCTGTCTCGTTCCATGGTGCGTCACTATGAGGCAAACAGTGCTGCTCACTTCTTTAGCAGACATGGAGGTCAGCGAGAGACAGTGTGGAGCGTTGGGCTCCAAGAGGAAAGAAGATTCCAAGGCAGTTTCGCTGACTGCCCAATTTTAACTGAAAACCCAAATTTAGTTGCCAATGGAGATCTATAAAGAATGAATTAGGGAGCGTCACAAAGAGCCAACATACAAATTTGTCACCATTTAGAAGAGCCATTCCCTGCCACAAGTAAAGATGGCGTCAGAAGACGGAAATAAAGGAAGACAAGCGGAGCAGCCTGCTGCCAAGGCCTCCCTCATTTGAGGAAAGAAGAGAGTCTGGGATTTGAAGCATCTCAAAACTAAAACTGCCCCTAGACCAAAAAGCCCACAAGCAGGCAGCCATGTCTCTGGGTTCACTGCCAGGCCAGCCCACAGCCTCCTCCCTAGTACAGAGTAGAGGCTAAAAGTGTTTCTGGAAATGACTAAAGATTCAAGAGGAGAGAGTTAGCAGGGCTAAGACAGTGGGCCCACACGTGGGCACTGAATCAGTTTCCCCCTGCCGTCCTCCTCTGCTTCCTGTAGGACAGAGAGTCAATGAGGAGCATCATCAAGTCTGAATTCCCTCTAGTCCCAGAAGATAGGAAGTTGCATATGGAAAAGGTAGGGATTAAATTATATGGCTAAATCAAGAAGCTTGGGAACATGAGATCATTCATAAGACAATTTACAGCAGGGGTGAGGCAGGAAGGTTGGGAACACAGAAAAAAATGCATGAGAGGGTTTTCAGCAGGGGTGAGGAAGGAAGGCTGGGAACACAGGGAAGAAGAATGAGAGGGTTGACAGCAGGGGTGAGATAGGCAGGCTGACAGGGTAAAAAGAAGGAAAGACAGGGCTATGCAAAACATGGCTGGCTCCCACCAAGGCCCTCCCTAAGGAGCATCTATAAGACACCATTGTCCTTTCCCCTAGTAAACTTTTCAACTTTACTGAGACGTTTATATCCTTATATATATTCTTTTATATATATAATGCCTCTAATGTAACAGACTGAACTGTGCAGAAATCACTGCCTAAGACAGCCCCTGCCTTAGAAGACCAAACAGGCTGCCTTAGGGAAGGGCAAGAGGGAGAGAAATGGTAGGGCCAGACCCATAAGTCCAGACACTACAAGCAACAGTTTGTCCCTGCCACTAGCTCCATACACTCTGACTCCCTTTCCTTCTCTCCTGTGCTTCCTATAAGACGAGAAGAGACTCTTGGCACCTTCCATCTCTTCTGAACTCTGCTGGGTACCAGACCTAGTCAGTACTCTAGCATTCCCTGGTATAATTCAGAGCATGGCTTTGGAACACTGGCGAGCTCAGCTCTATCCTAATTCTATTATCCTCAACTCACTCATGTGCAAAATGAAGCTAAGAGTTATATCTACATCATACAGTTTTATGGGGATTAATTGAGAAATTCACTGGAAAATAGGCAGTAGCTGTTGGCTCTATTACTATAAGAAGTGAAGGGGCCTGCCCATCATAACAGAACACCAGGGACTGAGTGGTTTAATCAACAAGAATTGGTCTTCCTCACACTGGTCATCCAAGATTGAGATGCTGGCGGGGTTGGTTTCATACTGAGGCATCTCTCTGCGACTTAGAGACTCACTGTCTTCCCAGGTGTTTTCCTCTAGGTGTATACACCTCTGATGTCTCTGTAGGGCCAAAACATCCTCTTTTGATGAGGGTACCAGTCATGGCAGATTGTAGCCTACCAGAATGGCTTTAATTTGAACTTTGGCAGGTCTGCAAAGATCCTATCTCCAAATATCCTAAGGTCCTGGAGGTGGAGACTCAACATGAATTTGGAAGTACATAATGAAGGCTGTAACAGGGTCTTTGACGTGTTCACACTTTTTAATCACGCTGCCCAATTATTTAAAAGAAAATAAAAGCTTACCTTCTTACTGGCTCTGAGCTGAATTTAACTCTTGTACATTGTTTGACCTAAAAGATATGTTTCCAACCTGATCAGTTAGCAAACCAAAATCCAGGGACCTAGACAGTAGTATTATCTCTCTCCTCACAAGCAAGAAACACAGACCTTGATCAAATGTTTCACCCCCCGTCCTAGTGAGGATCCTATTGCTGTGATAAACACCATAGCCAAAGCAACTTGGGGAGGAAAGGGTTAATTTGGTTTACACTTCCACATCACTGTTCATCACTGAAGGAAGTCAGGACAGGAGATCAAACAGGGCAGGAACCAAGAAGGGCAGGAACCAAGAAGCAGAAGGTGATGCAGAGGCCATGGAGGGGAGCTGCTTATTGAGTTACTCTCCTTGGCTGGTTTAGCCTGCTTTCTGATAGATGCCAGGACCGCCTGCCCAGAGATGCCTCCACCTACAAAGGATTGGGCCCTTGCCCATCAAACACTGACAGGTTTGACTACAGTGCAATCTTATGGAGGTATTTTCTCAATTGAGGTTCCTCCTCTCAGATGACTGTAGCTTGTGTCAGCTTGACACGAAACTAGCCAACACACCCTGTCTAGTCCTCACTCAAGAAGCCTAGATTGAGCCACAAGGTCTGCAAAAAGTCATCTGGAAGTTTACCTTTATAGGTTCTGGAAACGCAGAAAAGACATCCACGTCCTTTGCACCAACACAAGTTCAGGTGAAAAACCAAAGCTCCTGCTTTGGTGCGTCCTGTCTGGCAGCAGGTGTGGCAGACCGCTCTGGAAGCGTGTGACGAAACAATTAAACAAACAAACAAACAAAAAGCGTCATAAAAAGTTGTGTGTCAGCTCAGGGCTATATCACGGTGACTCCTCTGTCTCACCTGGTACACAAAGCTGATCACAGTTGTTAGAGAAAGCAGTGTGACGTTCAATCCTGACCACTCCTGAAGGCTGGCCAAAGGAGGAAAGCCTTCCTGCCCTCTCTCCTTCAAAGTGTCTTGCAGTATAACCCGGGTACGCTCTGTGACTCTCTCTCCACCCACTTCTCTCCCCTCCCCCTCCTACAGTTCATCTTTCCCTCGGTTAGGGGCTTTTTAAGATGGGGGTCTTGGTAAAGACAACATACATTATCCATTTACATTCAGAGGCGAGCAGCCACGTTGGTGGTCAAAATGGACAGCCCAATTTATTAGGATACATAAAGAAAATATTTTTCATTGTTACCTTTTTAAACTTTTTTTAATCTTTTAGTTATATATATGTATTATATAATATCTAGGGTACTATTGCAATTTATAAAAAGGAAAATAAACATATCATGGTGAAATGTTCAAAACATTCTAATGAATTACACCCCAAAGGAGCACATGGGCCATTGTCTGTAAACAAAACTAATTTGTAACATAGCCTTTCTTGGACACATCGCTTTCCCACTCATACTAATTCCTCTCTGAGCTCATGGTTATCACTATCGTACGAAGGCAACCTTGGCTTTTTTTCTCCTGCCTTGCTGCAGAGTGCCTCCCCACCACGAATTCAGGCATGATCTCATTCTGACAATGCTAAGATTTTACAATTACCTAAACACAACAGTAAAGACAGAATCCGAGCCGGAAGGAATGCCAGACACAGTCAACATATAGCAAATCAGGAAGTCAGCCGACTGCTGTCAGTTGATTTGCATCCACCCCCTCTTGCACACCAGTCTCCAGCCCAATCTCTGCTCTGTGGCGACGCATTTGTAGCTGCAATGTCTCTCACTCCTTCTCAAGGAGGCTGCACCTTCCATAACTGCTCATTCTGACACCCACTGCACTTCCAGTTTTAGGTACTGGCCTCTGGCCCAAAGATGCAATGAAATTCAGATAGTGCCCTGGGAAATAACTTTAGGCAGTCATTTTCTGATCTCCTAATGGCCCTCCGAAGAAAGTCTTTCATCTCATTACCAATATGCACAAGGCTACAACCTCCACTTTCTCCACCTGTGTTTGGACCAAAAAGCTACCTTCCTGCACTACCTGGGAAAAACTGAAAAACAAAGTCTGTGGTGCTGTGTTAAGGCACATGGTGAGTTCTCCAGCCCTAAACTTCAGCATTACTAAAACTCGGGGCTGGGTGATCTTTGCTATGTGGGGCTACCCATACACATTTCCTCACGATGCTGGGAGCAGTCCTCCTTGAGTCATGACAACATAAAAATGTCCCCAGGTATCTGCACATGTCGCCTGGGACAGGGAATCACAAACATTTCTGGTTAACGATTCCTGCCCTAGAAGTGTTCAAGAATTAGTACATCCGCTCAGACGAAACCCTAAAAGGTCCCTGTCCAAGAAAATAATAAGCACTAATATGGACCCAAGGAAGGAGGCACATGTACACACCACTGATGGGAATGTAAACTTGTGAAGCCACTATGGAAGTCAGTATGAAGGTTCCTCAAAAGCTGAAGATAAATCTGATAGCTGGGTGGTGGTGGCGCACACCTTTAATCCCAGCACTCAGGAGGCAGAGGCAGACAGAACTCTGTGAGTTCGAGGCCAACCTGGTCTACAAGAGCTAGTTCCAGGACAGGCTCCAAAGCTACACAGAGAAAGCCTGTCTCGAAAAGAAAAGAAAGAAAGATCTACTATATGATCCATTCAGTTGTGTCACTCCTGAACACACACAAAGGAATCACATCCAGTTTACAATGTCTGTGTGCACCTGTTCGTTGCTGTACTATGATAGCTCAATTACCCAGAAATAGAGTTGGCCTAGGTGCCCATCTACAGAATAGACAGAAGAAAATACCACACATACACACACACACACACACACACACACACACACACACACACACACACACTTGAATTATTTATTATTCAACCACAAAGAGCTAACATACGCCCATTGTAGGAAAACGGAAGAAACTGAAGACCATCGCATTAGCATTATTTGGAATCAGTTAAACTCAGAAAGAGAAACATTGTATATTTTTCTCTAATATGCAAAATTTAAAGAAGAAAAACAACAATAAAAAAGGATTACTAGAGAACAGAAAGGGGGCAGACAAGAGAAGGTAGTGGATAGGATGAGTTGACCATGGTCTATCACATACAGCTTTGAAAATGTCAAATGAAACCTGTTATCTAAGACAATTAATATGTATAATGAAAAAAGAATGACACTGCAGTTTTTATTAAATTTAAAAAAAACTAAAAATTACCATTAAATAAAAAAGATTCTTGTACTGAATGAAATTTGAATCAAGTTGTGATATCCCAGAATACACTCATGTCCTAGAATATCAAGGGAGGGGGTAAGGCACACAGCTTGTTTGGGAGAGTTTGTCTACTATATGCCAAGCTGGGTTTGATCCTCAGCACCACAAACACCGGATGTGGTGGTGTATGCCCATAATTCCAATTGCTTAAAACAGGGAAGCGGGAACATCTGGAGTTCAGCCATCCTAAACTGCACAGCTGGTTGAAGGCCAGCCTGGGCTACATGAAAATGTGTCTCAAAAGTGGAGGGTACAGAAAAGAGATGGGGAAATAAAGCAAGAAGGGAGGCATTTATAGTCCACACAGTGATGGTTAATTACTTGTCAACTTGACCAGATGTAGAAGCAGCAAAACGGCAAGCCTCTGGTCCTGCCTATGAGGGCTTATCTAGATGAGGCTGATGGTGGCCCCATGAAGACCCACCGGAACTGTGGGCAGCCCAATTCCATGGATTGGGGAAACCCAGCTGAGGTGCACCAGCATTCATGTCTTTCTGTTTCCTGACTGCCTGGACCCTCTCCCCCGCGGCCCGCAGCGGCCCTGAGTCAGGATGAGCCTCTCTCGAGTTGCTTCTGTCACGTGTTTTGTCACAGCGACAGGAAAAACAACTAAGACCCACATGGACTCGGGGCCACTGAGGCATCACGTGAGACTGCCCCCCCCCCACACAACCAACTCCTCTAAGAGTTAAGAGAAGTGGAGGAGGAGATGGCTGTTGCTGCCTTAGGAGTCTGAAGTTCACATCAATGGGATATGATTCCAAAAACGGGGCATGCATGCTGGCCGAGACAGCCCTCAGGACAGCTAGCTTTTTCACCGTAAGGAGTGGCTGCACCCCCTAACCATCATGTCACCTCATCACTGCCTCTACACTCCCACACCTTCAAGGACCAGGGATGGTCACCACCGAGGCAGGTCCTTTCTGCCTGAGAATATGCATCCTCCTCACTGAAGGATTGAAGGCGTCTCAGGAGATGTGGGGATAGCCACAGTGCCATCATCCACCTGCCCTGAGACCCCCTTCCATGACCTCAGTCCTCATGGGCATTTTCTTTCCACAGTCAGAGGTACATTTCTTCATCTATAAAAGGATGTTTGGTCTCCAGGCATGCATAGATTACAAAGCCATTATAAGCCACTCCTGTCTATTCTTCTTCTTCTTCTTCTTCTTCTTCTTCTTCTTCTTATTATTATTATTATTATTATTATTATATTAATATATAATATATTTTTATTATATAATATATAATTAATATTGATATGTTATTATTAAATACTCATTTTGCTAGAGCCTGGGAAGCTGGCACTTATTTTTTTTAAGACAGTTTTCATCTCTAAAATGGACACAGATAATTAGATTGAGAACCCTGTTCCACCCAGCTCCCTGAAAGGATTGTCATTGTTTTCTCTTGGTCTTCTCGCCTGAGCAACTCTTCTGCTTAGCTGGGCCATATCTCAGTTTAATTGGCCTGCCATGACACACTCGCTGTCACGCGTGCTGGTAGGAGAATGAATTAGGAAAAGTTTCCTTTTCCGTTTCGTGGTCTTCTCCTCCCTTTTTCTATGTTTAGCTTGTGTGGGCACTTGGCTGGTGCCAAATACAACTTACTGCTTTAATTCCTATTTCAATGAGACATTTTCTTCACTGAGGGGGAAGCTCGGGGCTGGAAGAAGACACTAAAATGTAGAATCTGTGTCTGTCTCACCTCTGAGCACTGGTAGGCTTGTTGCATTTGGGGAAGGATGTCTTCTATCAAGCACAGAGCAGGTGCTCCTAGGGAGGGCTGCACACAGATAAAGGAATCCCATGCGGCAGTCTTGCTATGTTTTCCCCTTGGCCAGCATCTCCTGCACACCTGCTGGTGGGCATGGGCAACACTGCACAGCTGTGGCTAAGTCACCAGTCTTGCCGGGAGAAAACAGAGTGGAAATGGAAACAACATCGTAATTCGATATTGCCCATGGAGCTCGGCAGCAAGGACAGCTGAAAAACAGCCAGGTTGTTTCTGGAGACAACGTGCGCAGTGTGACTGTCACCTGTGTGGCTCACAGGGGTGTTGACTAGACAGGTTATTGCCTCTCTCCTGGCCCCTCGGCATGGAGCTTTGGACTTATCATGTAACTTCTTTGGTGACACTGTTCCTGGGGACACACTAAACAAATGTCCCCTCACTGCAGGTAAAAAGCTGATGACAGAACAAGGGACAAAGACAGGGAAGTTCAACTTGGTGACCCAGTTAAGTTTCCTGGGCCTTTTACAAGAGCACAGCAGACTCAGAGGCAACTGCAACAGCTCACAAAAGCTGGAACCATAGAATTCTCTGCCCAACTTGCAGGCTGCTCAGCAGGTCAGTAACCTTCCTTAGAAGTTGGTCATGTGCCTATAACCTTGGGGCCATTACTTGAGAATCATGGGCAGAGTTCCAGATTCCCAGCATGTGAAGTTTGTTTCCATCCTGAGGGTCCCAGCTCCCTCCAGGACAGACTATTTCAGCTCAGAGGAAACTGCTATATGACACTTGTCTAACCCTCTGTTTTCTCGTCCATAGGATGGCACCACAACGGACATTCCTTCCTGGAGCTACGCTAAGGATGAAATTCAATCCTATGTGTCATGAATGGGGGCTCCGTAAAGTTAGCTGCCATCTCAATGACTCCATGAGGCAAGACTCCATCTTATATCATTTTTAATACAGGAAACAATGAGGGTTAGGTTCTATTGCCTGCCTAAGATCCTGCATCCAGAACCCAGCTCTGTATGATAATGAAGTCAGGCTTTGGAGTAGAGTTCAGGGGATTTTGAGGACACAACTTGAAGGTCTGCCTTGGGTTTTTCAGTGTGAAGAAAGGCCGAGCCCAGAGAGTTTCCAAGGGTGGAAGCTTTGAGCAGAGATCCAGCAAGACTAGCCTGCTACACCAGTTACCAGTGGTAACAACCTCTACACTTGTTTCCTCCCAGGATCCTTCACTCCCCTTACCTAGATTCAGATGAGTCTTCTCTTTATTGTTTTTTTTAAAAAAGATTTATTTATTTATTATGTACACAGTATTCAGCCTCCATATATGACTGCAGGCCAGAAGAGGGCACCAGATCTCATTATAGATGGCTGTGAGCCACCATGTGGTTGCTGAGAATTGAACTCATGACCTCTGGAAGAGAAGTCAGTGCTCTTAACCTCTGAATCATCTCTCCAGCCCTCTTTATTGTTTTTAAACCCTTGCTCTAGTTCACCTTTTCCACTGGGATCAGTTCCTCAACGCAAGACAGTTTCGGTCATCATAGGAATGCTAGCCACATCCACTCTCATCTCCAGCAGCAGCTCTTCAGCACAGCCACCTCCTGACCACTCAAGCCTAAAGCTTGTAGAGCTCACAGCATAGCCCCTTGCCTACCACACCTCCTGTGCCCAGGATGCCCTTAGTCCTCTTTGTCCTCATCAAACTATGGCAAATTTGCCTTCAAGCCAGTGACTAATTCTATGTTTTCATCTTGTCACTCAACATAGCGATCGGGCCACTGAGTCACTGCTGGAGTCTCCTGCGGGTTCTTCCAAATTGATCCTTTCTCTTCATAGGTTATATCTAACTCAGTACCAAAGAACACTTACGAACAAAACAGACCAGTTGTTCGCCTGTTTTTGCTTATGCTGTGAGTTTGTGTGTGCACGAGTGTGTGCCACTTGTGTGTGGGTGCCGATGGAGACGAGAAGAGTCACTGGATCCCATGGAGCTCAACGTAGAGATGACTGTGAGCTGACTGCCATGTACAGTGATGCACACTTAGGTCCTATGGAAGAGTAACAAGTGCCACCACCCCCTCCTACTTTAACACTGCCCATAAAATCTGCAGTCCTTCCTTCCCACCCCTGACTTTGACCTGTGTACTTGGTTATAGTCACTCTGCCCCAGCCGTGTGGACCCTCAACCCCATCAATTCTTTGTTCTTTGACCTCCTTTTGGTTTTCAGCAATGTGTCTCTGTGGTGATTTAACTAAAAATGCCCCCCATAGACCTGTAGGGAGTAGCACTATTAGGAGGTATGCCCTTGTTGGAGTAGGTGTGGCCTTGTTGGAGAAAGTGTGTCACTGGGGGTGGACTTTGGCGTTTCAGAAGCTCAAGCCAGGCCCAGTATCATTCTTTCTTCCTGTTGCCTGCTGATCCAAATATAGAACTCTCAGTTCCTTCTCCAGCACCATATCTGTGTGCAGCCCTGCTTCCTGCAAGGATGATAATGGACTAACCCTCCGAAGTGTAAACCAGCCCTAACTAAATGTTCTCCTTTTGAAGAGTTGCTGTGGTCATGGTGTCTCCTCACAGCAATAGAAACCTCAAGTAAGGCAATCTCCTTCTTGTCAATTAAAACATTCAAGCTTTGAGAGGGTGTGACCCGAGGCTCCCCCTGGACCCATCTCCTAGTGTTATACTTGCACTGTTTGTATGACCAACTTGCATTTCTTTTGTTTTAGTTTCTCTCAGTGAGGCTAGAGAGCCCTGTTTTGCTTATCTCTCTTTGGAACCTCGACGGCAGCCTGGTTTTAGTGTGTGAGTGCTCAATAAATATGTATAACTTAGCTACGTACAAATGAGGGGTTTCTCCTGCATCCTCATCTCTTAAACCCCCGTATTCACAGGATAAGAATGTAAAGCATAAAATGTCTCATGGGTTAGTCATTTGCGACCAGTGGGCAAAGCCCTAGAACCCTTAAAATGTAATAGAGAATTCTAAATTCTGCAATGTTCCATGTGATGGCGCCTCTGAAATGTTCGCCCTGAAACCGGCCCCCGTCTCCATGAATACAAATGAAGACATGTCGCTCGACAATTACCTCCAAAGAGTCTGCAGCAGGTCTGTAATCACAGGCAGATTTCTCCAGGCTCGGTCTCTGATGTGCACCCCTAAATTCACTTCATTAGTTTTAATTATCCCCGCCATGAGCAAGCAAAGACGTTGAAGCTATTTTAGAAATGGAATTAGCAAACTCGGAGGCTGAGTAACTTTCTCCAAGGTGTTTAGCTCTAATTGTCCTCAAGTTGCATAGAAATAAGGAGCAGTTACTTCTCTTCATGCTGCATATTGGAGAAGATGCTGTCTGATAGGTGTCTCCATTGGTCTGGGCTCACGAAAACCAAATCCTACCAGACAGACCCTACCCAGGCTGAGCCTTCACTACCGAACCTGTAACATGAATCTGACTCTAGAAACACTTCTGTGACTATCCCATGAGCGCATGCGCGCGCACACACACACACACACACCTGCAAATGCCATCACTAGCTCTAGCAGTGATCCTCCATCTCCTCCAGTCTCTCTATGTCCCTGTTTCTCTGTTCTCTCTCAGCCCCCCATCTCCCCAATAAACACCATGCACCCAATCACTCCTTACCACTACCAGCACGACCACACTATAGCATAAGCCAGTTATCCTCTGTAATTTATCTGGACCACTGTGAGAGGCTTTAGGAGCCCCATCATCATTCTAGCGGAAACTCTCTACCAGTCGTCTATCCAGCAGCTAACATGCTGCTTATAAAGAAAAAGACCCTTCACATCCCTCCTCCCTAGAGCCCTGCACATGTTTCTTCTCCTCAAATGTGGTTTAAGTCCCTATCATATGCCCCAAGTCCCTAACTGCTACTCTTCTGATATCTTCATTCATTGCTAAATTCACTCCAGCTTCCTGGATATTTCTGGAACCCAGCACCCCATACCTCACTTACCTCTGTGTTTGTTTTCCCCTCAACTCAGAACATGTTTGCAGTAAATATTTCTATGTGTCAACTTCTTTAATTCCCTTAGGCCACTACTTGGTCACCCCTTCTTAGCAGCTTCCTGTAGGAGGGTCTATCTTTATTTCTGTTGCTTTCATTGGTTAATAAAAAAGCTGCCTTGGCCTGTAAGATAGGACACAGCCCTTAGGTGGGTGGAGTAGACAGAACAGAAAGTGGTGAGAGAGAAGGAAGTGGAGAGACACCATGATGCTCCCGCCGCAGATGGATGCAGGTTAGACTTTTCCGGTAAGTCACCACCTTGTGGTGACACACGGATTATTAGGAATGGGTTAGTTTATGATGTGAGGGCTAGCCAAGAAGAGGCTAGTGATAATGGGCCAGGCAGAGTTTAAATGAATACAGTTCTCATGTGGTTATTTCGGGTACAAGCAACTGGCGGCTGAGCAGGCGCCGGGAAAACAGCCCCACTTCTCGGCGGTGGGACACAGCTGCCCGCCTCATACAACAGCTTCCCCTGTTCATTCTCTCTACATGCGATCTCATTGCTCTTTATCCTTGTGTCTTGGCTTTTATTTTATAATACAGCACTATCATCTCAGAGCACTAAGTTAACCCAAATGTTTTAAATCATCTTATGGTACCTAAGAAAAAAAAGAGAAATTTAGTTTCAACACCTTTGGAAAGATAGATCTACCACCTCTCCACAGAGACTTCCACCATCCGATGAGAAAACAATGGGGATCAGGGATGCTCAGTAGAAAAAAAATGAAGAAACAAAGAGCTATATCTCATGAAGAAACAATGACAATGATCAGTGTTATGTAAATTCAGTGCATCATGTCAAAGTCTGCAAGCAGAAATTTAAGACACGCATTATTGTAGGCTTTTTTTTAATGTTTGAAACAATCTGATGTATGCCAGGTTGGCCTTGACCTTGCTGCATATCCCAGATGACCTTGAGCTTCTGATCATCATGCTTCCACTTCCCAAGTGTTAGGATGACAGACACCACACCTGGCATATGCAATGCTGGGGGTTGAGCCGAAGGCTTCGTGTGGGCTAGACAGGAACTCTGCTGATACAGCTATGGCCCGAGTGCACCGCTGCCCTGTTTTAGACAGGAGGAAACTGAGTCTTAGAAAGATTAGCAATCTTTTCCAGCATCACGCCATTAAGATCCTGAATCTAAACCTATGCACACCTCATTTCAGCTACATTTTATCGTGCACTAGGGGAATCTGCTCAATCCCATTAGCTCCATGTATTTCTTACAACAAATGGAAAAGAGAAATCTAGGATGGGAAAGAAAAGACTTGCAAAATCATTTCATCCACCACTGCCTTCTCTAGCCCTAAATGTCTAGAAGGAAGTGTTGTAACCCATGGGACCTGAGGTGTGGCTGTCCATGTCATAAAGGCTATAACCCATGCCACCACCTGAGGTGCTGCTGTCCACATCACATTCAAAGTTCTCACTAATTACAGATCTTTGCCCTTCCTTAGTCTTCTGCTGCTGTTTTCAAAGCGGGTATACAAACGTCCACTGTGGTGCACTTTATATCAGGAAGCTTCAGAATTTTTTAAGGATAAGAGGCTTAGAAAGACATGGCGTATGGATTCAGGGTACCCCAGAACACGTACCTCATAAATATTAATGAAGGTCTGCTATGGGGAGTGGAGACATGATGGTGTTTGGTTAATTCTGACTGCCAACATGATGGCACTGGGGAGCACCTAGGCTACTAAAGCACACCTGTAGGTGTGTATGAGGGTCTCTCCGGGGGAAGCACACCTTGAGTGAGGACAGTGCCATTCCTAGGCTAGAGTCCCCTGTGGATCTCTAGTTCAGGCATTGTCTCTGACTCCTGATGGCCATGATGGGAGCTGCTCCCCCTGCCCCCACATCATGAAGACTGAAGCTGCTGAAAACACGAGCAACAGAAGTCAGTTCTCATTGAGAGTTTCCCGCATGTACCCCTTACACAGACAAAACTCGTACTAAGAGCAGAACCCGCAATCTCACTGTAACACCAGATCAAGGGTGTTAGAGAACAGCCCCAGTGTAGACTGAACAGCAGGCTTCACGGACATGGTGGGCTTGAGATCAAACGTGAAGAGTAGACTCTGCATGGCATCTGTCAAGCATGTAGCACTCTACAGTCCAGGTGACCTGACCTCAGTAAGCCTGGGCTTGCCAACGCAGAGCTGGGGTGTTGCAGGAACTAAACAAATAGTACCTTAAAGAGAAATGTACAGTGGCTCATGGGAGGCACTGGGTACACGTTGTTCCTTGTGGAAACACATAAGAAGGAAAGAACAGCAAGAGTGGAAGAAGGAGGGAAACAAGAGAAGGAAGGGAAGGACCTATTTCTATTCAGACTTCAGCATATAGATAAGCAAAGTGTGGAAATCAGTGTGTCCAAGGGCATCTGCACCTCCCCATCTGAAATATTAGTCATCACAGTGAGGATTCCCCACAGCGTGTCAACTGATAGACACAGTGTTAATGTGATAAGCTCGCTCTGGAATGTGAGTCAGCATTTGAAAAGAATGAGATCTTGTCATTTGAGACAATGTCGATCAATGCAAACGACACAATAACATATAAAATAGGCTGCGCAGACTGAAAATGAGACCTGCCTGAACAGGTGTCTGGACCAACCCACTCAAGCTCAGAGAGCATCACAGGGGAAGGAACCAAAGAGCATGGAGATCTTGGAGAGAAGGGCTGTGAAGGGCTGCCTTCTGGATGTGCCATCACCCATGCAGCAGGAGCCCACAGCAACTGCAGCTGCCTGCAATGAGCCTCTATAGCATCAGCCCATGAATGGTCAGTCACAAATCAGGGAAAGCCCACAGGCCCCCACTCTGCCTGCTGAAATATTAACCACTTATGGATTCCGGAAGAAGTAGTCATTGTCTCGGCCACAGAGGAGCCACAGGCTCCTGTAGACCTGTTGCCACGCAGACTAAACTAACTGGGTTACAAAACAAAATGAAAAGGCCTGAATGTGGGAAGGAACTTTGGGTGGAGATAAGAATAAGGGGCACAGTAGCCATCATGCATGATAGGCATATGGTATTAGAAAAGACTCAATACGAGTGTTCTTTAAAAAAGTAGAGCGGTGGTGATGGGCAGGATGAGGCCATGGCCAAGGGTAGAAAGCTGGAGTGAGGTACGAGAAGAAAGTTCTTGTGTTGTGTCACACAGCAGGTCAACAACTGAGGTGTGTTGTAATAGGTGGGAGCAGTGGGCTGTGTCCCGCCAGGCTCTGGCCTCACGT
>JAQHUG010000267.1:1937139-1948160 GCA_028555095.1 Dicrostonyx torquatus | reverse complement strand
TCCCAGATAACACAATTTGCAAAGAAATCTCTGTCTATGGAACTGTGTGGTATTTACAGCTACCCTACACTCAGTCTTTATATCATCACAGGATTATTAGCACTTAATAACAGTGTAACTGTTATGTACACAATTGTTCCACATCATTTTTCTTTACTCTTGAGAATTTCATAGAAGGAAGCATGATATTCACCCTCCACCCCCTTCCAACTTCCTGCCCATCCCTTTCAACACATCCTGTTTTCATTGCTTTTTTTTTTCCCTCATAACCCACTAAGCCCAGTTACTGCTGCCCATATTCCAAGGGGGTGAGGAGCATGGGGATCCTATTATTGACTACATCCTCAAAAAACAAAAACAAAAACAAAACAAAACAAGAATGATTCTTCCTTCCCAGGACCTATCAACTGCCCATAGGTCCTCAGTAAATGGTGGGCCTGAAGATTATCCACCCCATTGTCCTTGGTTACCTGTCATACATGGTAAGACACTATTGTTGAAGACACTGAACAATTTGGCGCAGGACACAGAGAAATCGATCTCAAACTGATCACAAAGCTTCCTCTCTGGCTGATAGCTTTTATAGTGCCAGGAGGTTCAATACAGGCTGCTGGGAGAGTGAAGACATCCATGGTCTTACCTAGTGCTAGACTCCCAAATGCTGCAAGACCAATTTTCCAGACAAGCTGGGCCACTAGTGCAAAATGACATGCTTGTTCTAGGTAACTAACTGATTTCTGACAGGATTTGACATGTGCCCCACAGTAAGGAATCCCATGCCTGGTACTGTAATTCTGGTGAAAGGACTTGGCTAAGGAGGTCATAAGCCCTAAGGGAAACTTGCTGTCGCAAGTTTTCTAAATAGTCCTGCTGCCGAAGTGCTGTCTGTCTACATTACTATTTAGAGAATCACGACAAGAAAAGATGTGTATATACTCAGGTACCTTTTTTCCCAAATATTTCCCATAAACTATATTATTTAATTAATTCCTGAACATGAAACATGCAGACACAGAGAACCAACTAATCTTGAGTCCTTTCTAGCTCTTTGAAATGTATGTACGTCTTTTTTTTTTTTAAAAAAAAAAAACATGATTATGCCTTTTGCCACGTGAGGACCCAGACATGTTTCTCCTGAGACCTGAGAGTCATCTGTTTGAAACCAAGGAGGATGCCAGCACTCCACCTCCCACTACGTGAATCCAAGTCACCTCTAGGTCACAAAACTGCCTCCTGTCATGGATACTTGAGATGTTTGTTTCTCCCTTGATGGAACCAATTAGCAAATGCAGATGGCCACCCCAGTTACCAAGAAAACCTGGGGCTAGAGAGACAGCTTAGTGGTTAAGAGCACTGCCTGCTCTTCCAAAGGTCTGAGTTCAATTCCCAGCAACCACATGGTGGCTCACAACCATCTGTAATGAGGTCTGGTGCCCTCTTCTGGCCTGCAGCATATATACTGAGAATATTGTATACATAATAAATAAATAAATCTTTTTTTTAAAAAAAAAGGGGGGGCTGGAGAGATGGCTCAATGGTTAAGAGCATTGCCTGCTCAAAGGTCCTGAGTTCAATTCCCGGCAACCACATGGTGGCTCACAACCACCTGTAATGAGATCTGGTGCCCTCTTCTGGCGTGCAGACATACACACAGACAGAATATTGTATACATAATAAATAAATATTAAAAACAGATTTATTTATAAAGAAAGAAAACCTGGAACCTGGGGTGAATCCTGTGAGACAAAAGCAGCATCCTCTCTGTTTAGGGACTGGGGACTGCCTAACTTGAGAATAGGTACAATGGGTGGCACCTGGCAGGCTACATAAAGGACCCGAACTTCTCCCCATCTTTGATTCTCACTGAGAACTGGCTCAATGCTTATTCAGCAATGCAACTGTTCTTTCTTTTCTTTTCTTCTGAGCCAGAGGGCATTCTGTTTTTAATTGTATCTCTGTATAGCAACTACCCTCATTAAGAAACAGAATATGCCAGCACCCTGGAATTCTGTACTTCTTCACAGATACTCTGTTGCCACGGGCAAGTTCTATCTGTTCTAGAATCTCTTATAAATGAGTCCCACAGTATTTACTCCTTTGAAACAGTGTACGTTCTTGGGATCCATTTGCTGTCACACATCACAGTAGGATTGCAGGCTATGAAGTCACAACTGTCCTTTATCTATTTGTGGACAGTCATCTTAGTTGTTTCCAGTATGAGACTATTATAAATATAGCTGCTATGAAAACTCAGGTATTTCCATTTCAATTTCACTTCGGAAAAAATACCAGGAACAATATTATTGTATCATATATATAAGAAGGTGTGTTTAACAATTTTAACATATTTGTTAAAATTTGACATATTTTCCAAAATGGCTGTATCATTTTATGTTACCATTGGAAATTTCCAGGGTGTCTACATACTCTTCAAACCTCGTTGCAAGAGGTGCAGCTACTGTTCCCAGCACCTGAGAGGAACGCGGGCCCTTTTTTTTTTTTTCCTTCCTGCCCGGCTCTAGACAGCCAGCTAGCTTATGCCCGAAATAACCACACGACAATTATATTAATTTAAATTCTGCCTGGCCCATTATCACTAGCCTTTTTTGGTTAGCTCTCACATCTAAAACTAACCCATTATAAAAGTCTGTATGTCACCACGAGGTGGTGACTTATCGGAAGATTCTAACCTGCATCCATCTTGGGTCAGAGGATCATGGCGTCTGGCACACTTCCTTCTCTCCAGCCTTCCGTTCTGCCTACTCTGCCCACCTAAGGGCTGTGTCCTCTCCTATAGGCCAGGCAGTCCTTTATTCAACCAATGAGAGTAACCCAAATACAGAAGACCCCTCCTACACCAAAACCTTAACGTGCTGTGTGTTTGTTTTGTTTTGTTTTGCAGTGTGGGTCTTGTTATGTAGCCTGGGTTGACTTTGAAATAAAAAATCTTCCTGTCTCGGCCTTCCATATACTGGAATTTCAAGTGTGCAGCCGCCAGACATGGCTCGCGTTGAATCTTTAAATTTTAAATGTTATAACACATTCGCATCTATGATTCTGCTTTGCCTATTTCTGCCACAAGGGTGTTGCACAATGGTTATAGCAGGAAATGCCTGGAGGGTATCGGGGCAAGTTACATCACCCCTTTAATTGCAGAGGAAACAAAGTACACTAGCCATTGTCTAAAAGCCCCAGACCAGGTTGGTGCAATGACAAAGAAAAGTCTCTATTGTCAGCTCTCTTTCTAATTAGTAACATAGATGAATCTCTAAAGTCTAGGAAAACTGAAAACTAAGACTAGGTCAGAATCAGAAACCAAAAGTATTGGTATTTTGTATGAAGTTCAGTATCAGCCACACTGGGAATAATGTTAGCTGAGCATTTACTATCCCCAGCCATGATTAAAGGCCCTCTCTTGGAATTCATGGAATCAATTCAACAACCTACTGACAAAGCTTTAGTTACTACCTGGATTTCACACAAGAGCTTGACAGAGATAGTAATCAAACAAGCATCCATCCATGGTCAACCCTCCTAGCTGGCAGCTGTAGGCTCAAAGGGCTTTGCACCACCTTCTGCTCTTTGCTTCATTAAAGACCAATGGTTTAGAGACAAGGAAAAGTGTCTGTCTTAGAGTTTCTATTACTGTGAAAAGACTCCATGACCATGGCAACTCTTATAAAGGAAAAACATTTAATTGGGGTAGCTTACATGTCCAAAGGTTTAGTCCATTATCATCTTGGTGGGATATGGTGGCATGCAGGCAGACATGATGCTAGAGAGCTAGTGAATGCCTACATCCTGACAAGAGGAAATGATCTGTGTCACAGGGCTAAGTTTGAGACCCCAAAGCCCACCCCTACAGTGACACACTTCCTCAAACAAGGCCACACCTACCACAACAAAGTCACACCTCCTATTAGCACCACTTCCTTTGGCCATTTTCTTTCAAACCACCACAGAGATTAAAACCACATTGCAGCTGGATGATAGTAGTGCACACCTTTAATCCTAGCACTTGGGAGGCAGAGGCAGGCAGATCTCTGAGAGTTTGAGGCCAGCCTAGTCTACAAGAACTAGCTCCAAAACAGGCTCCCAAGCTACAGAGAAACCCTGTTTTGCAAAAAACAAAAAAACAAAAAAAAACCCCACATTGCCTAGAGTACTGGAGCCTTTTTTTCTGGGTTAAAATGCCTGATGCAATCAACTTAAGGGTTTGTTTTGGATCACAACTTGAAGACACCGTCTGTCATCTGTTACAGGGGTCTTGGGTGAGGAATGATCACCTAGGGCTACCACTGAGTTCCTACTTGGGCCGGACTAAGAACTGGAAAGCACCACTCAGACCAGAGAACGAAGGAAGAAGGGACAACGGGAGGGTGTGGCAACCAGACAGTTGTGGCTGGAAGCAAAAGAGGCCACTTCTCCAAAAGCGAAAGAAACAGAGATTTGAGGCATGAAAACTAGAGATCCTGAGGGTCCTGAAAAAAGCAATGATTACAGATCTAGGGGCAGCTGACAGGGGGAAAGCTACAGATTCATGGGAACTTGAGAAACACCAGCCACACAGAGAGAAAACCAACAAGCTGTAAACTTTATAGACCAGACAGCCAGCTTCCTCCTGCTGGGAAGTGCAAAGGAGCTCTGGATCAGGATTTTTATAAACTCCTGGGCTACCAGGGAATAGACTCTTTCCCCTTGACAACCATTTTTGTAACAATTAGTCTCCTCAGGTGGTGGAGGGGAGGGAGCGTTGCACAACACCAGAAGCAGGGAGCAACCTTTCCAAAAAGGACACGTCTTTCATCATGGTGGCCCAAGTCGTCGCCGCACCTTACCTTCCAGGTCTGCTTGTGTTCTCTGATATTTGCCAGACTGGCTGGCGACAGCCATTTGCTTGGATTCAACTTGGTAGCTGAAAGCTAGCAATTTAGAAAGACAAAAGGTGAAAGGCTCAGCTCCGGCCTTCATTGACTTGAAGATTGTCCAGGAAGAGATGCTCCGGACTCCAGAGCTGGTAAGGTATGCAGGTGTGTGGCTGAGAGGATGTGGCCTGGAAAAGGAATATGAATAGGGAATTCCTGAGAGTTGGGAGAGGATTCAGAGCTTGGAGAGGGCTTGTGAGAGCTTGGAGAGAGACAATAAACACGGGTCATGCTGGAAGGACGAAGAGTCCTGAGCTGCCCTTGAACAATCAAGATGGTGTAAAGTGTCTGATTCTTCCACGCGCCTCCGAGAACACACTTAGGGCAAAGCACCAGTTTCTATGTTGGGGCGATGGTCCCCAACATCTGCTTCAGGTCATTTTCAGTTCTTCAAACGGCCAAGGATCCCAGCCACATGGAGATGAGTGTTCCCACCTCAGTCTAGAGACTACTTCACAGCTGTGCCCACAGGTTTGTCTCCTTGTGTGGTGCTGTGTCCCTGAGGTTGGTCATCAGTGCGAACCTGGTCAGTGTGCCCAGCACTTTGAACCGAGACGTCCCCTGTTTCAACCCCATATGCCTTCCCCATCCTCCCACTGGAGAGCCCAGCAGTTCTGGAAGAGTCTTCAGAGAAACTGGGCATGTCATGGCTGCCTTCCTCCTCTAAATATCGGACACTGGTGGCCAAAGTTCAAGTCACATCCGAGCATGATGAAGAGAGAGGCAGGAAGGAGAGTCCATCTTTAGGTAAGGCTATGGAGGGCAGGAGCTTCAGCGAGAGGGCAGGGCAGACAGTGAAATGCCATGTGTGCCTGGGACCCCCAGGCCTGTTTCTCCCACTGCACTGGAGTGGCCTGAGGTGGGGAAGTGCTTGCTGCCCTTTTGATTTCACAAACTGCTCTAGAAGGCAGACATGCCTCCTGTTGGCAGTTTCTACAACATGAGCTGTTTGCAATCCTGTCAGAAATGGGCAAACGATACAGGCGGTAGTTTGCAGGAAGAGATTTCCACTGTGGAAGTTTGCTTACACCTTCTGGAGTGCTTTCTGAGTGTAACACACAGAAGGAAGTTCAAAGAGCATCAGCTTGAGGGGACAGGCTTCCCCAGTGCAAGATTTAGCTCAGATGGAAAGGTGTCCTGGCAGTCAGCAGTCAAGGAACACCACAAAGCCACACCACACAACAAACCTCACATGAGAGATTTATTGGGAAGAGCACAGGAGGGAGATTGCTCTGTCAAGAGGCAGCCGAGAACTGACAAGGAGGCAGGCTGTCTATAGGGTTTTCTTGGGGGTGGAGTTTTCTTGGGAGGAGACTTCCATATTGGGATTGGTGGTGTAACATGAGGGGACTGCTCATTGGGGTTACTGTCCCGCCCAGTACCCCACAGCCGGCAAGCCCCAAAGAAAATCACACAGAGAGTCTACATTAGGTTATTAACTGATTGGCCCATTAGCTCAGTCTTCCTACCAGCTCCCATAACTTATATTAACCCATTGTCAGCCACATGGCCAGTACCTTTTCTCAGCTGGGCTGCTACATGTTGCCTCCTTGGAGATCTGCGCAGGAAATCTCCTGTTCTCACCTCTACTTCCTGTCTGGTTTTCCCGCCTATACTTCCTGCCTGGCCAATCAGCATTTATTTAAAACATGATTGACGGGATACAGAATTGTCCCGTACCATGGTGGGATTTTAAATCCTGAGCTTGGGGTGAGACCAGGGATTGGTGGAATATTCAACTCAGAGATTGGTGGGTTTTCCAGTTCAGGGACTGATGAAATTTCAAATCCTTGAAAAAGCTCAGGCTTTTTACCCATGCAGACCGGAACAAGCTGTAAGGATATGGCTTGGGAGAAAGGGCCACAGTGAAACCCACTGCTTTGCTGACTGTGGCCGATGACATTGCTGAGGGACACACAGCACGTCGAATCCCCGAGGTGACCCACTTCGAGGTCTGTCTGCAAGGGAGTTTCTAGATTCAGTTCACTGAGGTGAGTGAAGTTCAGGCCTCTCCGAAAAAGTGAAAGCTGGCTGAGCCGCTAGTTCAAGCCCCTCTGCTTCCTTAGAGCGATGCTGTAACCAGATGCCTCTCACTGCTGCCACACGCCTTTGCCGCCGTGAGGGACTGGACTCTCGAGCTGTGACGCCAGAGGAACCCTTCTCTTTAAGTTGCTTTTCTTTGAGTATTTGGTCAAAACAAGAAAAGTAGCTAATATACTAACTCAGAAAAATTATAATGACTTCCTTTTAAGGAAAAACACCAATTCTAATTATTGAAAAAAAACTAGAGAAAGAATATTTTTGAAAATAAAAGAATTAATCAGTTTAATGGTAAAATGGCTTCCCCAAAGGAGAAATCCCCAATAAATGTGCAGCCTCACTTGCTCTCAGCTCACCTGTGGAAACCACCTCTTCCCAGCTCACCTGTGGAAACCACCTCCTCCCAGCTCACCTGTGGAAACCACCTCCTCCCAGCTCACCCGTGGAAACTCACCTCCTCCCAGCTCACCTATGGAAACTCACCTCCTCCCAGCTCACCGGTGGAAACTCACCTCCTCCCAGCTCACCTGTGGAAATCCACCTCTTCCCAGCTCACCTGTGGAAACTCACCCCCTCCCAGCTCACCTGTGGAAACTCACCTCCTCCCAGCTCACCGGTGGAAACTCACCTCCTCCCAGCTCACCTGTGGAAACCACCTCTTCCCAGCTCATCTGTGGAAATCACCTCCTCCCAGCTCACCTGTGGAAACCACCTCCTCCCAGCTCACCTGTGGAAACTCACCTCCTCCCAGCTCACCTGTGGAAACTCACTTCCTCCCAGCTCACCTGTGGAAACTCACCTCCTCCCAGCTCACCGGTGGAAACTCACCTCCTCCCAGCTCACCTGTGGAAATCCACCTCTTCCCAGCTCACCTGTGGAAAACACCTCTTCCCAGCTCACCTGTGGAAACCACCTCCTCCCAGCTTTGAGATCTTCACTTACATCAGTTTTCTAACCTACTTTTGTCACCTATGAGATGAAAGCAATAACTCTGTCTAATAGCACAGGCTCTGGTCGCATCAGCAGACTCCCAGCCCAGGAAGCTCTGCTAAAGCAAAAGGGTAAAGGAACTTTCCAGGACACGCCTGATTTGGAAGAAGGCCCACACACATACTGTGAAATGCATACACACTGTCTCTCTCTCTCTCTCTCTCTCACACACACACACACACACACACACACACACACGTGCGTGCATGCAATAAATAAGAAAATGCAAAAAAGTATAAAATTAATCCACACTGAGAAAGACCTGAAGGATAAGACCAAGAAAACACACAGAAATCATAAGACTGTGACAAGAATTAGGAACAGATAAGTGCAAAGGCCCCAGGGCAAGAAGGGGTGTGTTCCAAAAACGGTAGACCTCAGGAGCAAGAGGTTTAAGACAAAGGGGAAGTAGAGCAGGACTTTGGGGACAGGGTATGGAATTGGGGTTTTATTCCAGAGCTAATGGTGGTTTATAAAGGATATTAAAGGGTATTAATGATTTGATTCATCCAGAGGGAACTGAAACAATTTCTTTGTCAACTGTGAGTATTTGCTGTTTTCCATGGTTTACTAAAGGGCAGGGAGAGGCTAGACGGGACTCGTGAACAAAAAGAGAGCACAGAGAAGACGGAGGACAGAGTCACCATCCAGACACAGAGAAAGGAGGAAATGAACCTGCTGCACTGAAAATTGGTACCACCATGTGGTAGAGTGTAGGTAAGAAATTTGAGTTAATTAGAGTTGTAAGAGCTAGTCAGTAATACTCCTGAGCTATTGGTTGAGCATTTATAATTAATAATAAGTCTCTGAAAAGTTAGTTGGAAACTAGCTAGAGGGACAGAGCTGACCAGTGATCTCTCTCTCTCTCTCTCTCTCTCTCTCTCTCTCTCTCTCTCTCTCACGCACGCACGCACACACACACACACACACACACACACACACACCCATATGCAAAAGTGCTGGTTAAAGTACTGAGTTCAGCAGCTACGGGAGAGAATGTACACACAGTTGAGAGCTTGCGGGTGGAAGCTGATACTCTCATGGCTGAGTTCATCTGCCTCGCCCTGAGCATAAACTGGAACTGAAAGGGTTCACATCCCCAAACTGGAGGGAGTTCTAGCCAGGCCACTGACACCTGGGACAACAGACTCAGGAGCTAGGCCTTTTGATCCAGCTGAGCTTATTATAGCTTCTCAGCTTTGCCAACACGGTTCTGGGGTTCTATGGCAAGGCAGCTTCCTTACCTAGCTAAAGGGCATTCCCCACAGGGCTATATCTGGACTCCTGCCCTCAAGAGTGGGAGTGACTCAAGCCTCTCCCCACCACTGGTTGTTTTTACTGCTGAGACACCCTTTGTAAGGAGCTCTTAGTGAGGGCTGACTACCCAGTCTCTGAGTCATACAACTCCCAAGATTGACTGTAGGAGGGCCCCTCGCTTTATCAGTTATCCTAGAAATAAGAACTATTCATTACGCAGCTACTAAGTTCTAGGTATATCATGAGAGAATGATATTGCTCCTTTGGAATCCTCAACCCCTCTCTGCCAGAAGGTCATTTTCTTTCTATTTTTCACAGATCCAGAGAAGCTAAGTGAGTTGCCTGAGGTTACACAGGTAAAAGCAAAACCAAGGTTCAAATCCACAGCCCTCAATGTCATATCACTCTGCCTGTGTATCCTTCCTCTTCTGTTCTATAGATGAGGACAGGGAGGCAGGAATGAAGAGGCAGCTGCCTTAAATCAGAGGGCTCTGTATTTTTAAAAAGCCTTTGTCACTGAAAGTAGAATCTGGCCTCACAGAGTGGTTGTAAACAGCTCAGGGTGGCAGGACAAGCTGACCTTTGTGTTTCCTTCTAGTGGAAGATAAGAGACTGTGCCTGTGGCTATGTGTGTGTGTGTGTGTGTGTGTGTGTGTGTGTGCGTGTGTTTAAAATCCTACAAAGCCCATTATTTAAATAAAACCAATCAATTCAGCTTACAGCCAATCATCACTTCATGTGTTGAGACTTAAAAAACAGGAAGATTCATACATTGTTGGGTCTGGGTCTCTTTCTGTCTAAGAAGGAGTCAGTCCTAAAGATCTCTATGTTGGCATTTGAAATAGCTATATAAACCTAGGGAGATGTAAGACTCAATGATCTTAAAGGCAATAGGCAGCGGATAATGAAGGGCGGTGACTTCTGGGAACGTGGGAACAAAACAGTTCAGTGCGTGAATGTTCCTGTCATGACCGATCCCTCAGGAAGCCACCAAAGAAGGAGGCGTGTAGAAGGGGTCGTACACACTGTCAGAGCTCTGAGCGGCTCTGTGCCTTCCTTAGATTGTTGCTGTGACAATAGTAACTGACAGAGCAACTTTAAAAAAGGAGGGTTTGCTTTGCTACTTGGAGTAAGAAGGCATCATGGCAGACATGAGTCAAGGGATTGTAGTACATCCAGAGTCTGTAAAAAACCTCAAGGCCTGCCTCTGGGGCCCCACTTCCTACAGGTTCCCGAATAGCACCAGCACTGGTTCGGGCCCAGTGTTCATGTGTGAGCACCCACAAGACATTTCACTTTCAAACCACAGTGACAAGGCATGCAACACGGCTAGAGTTTGCGGAACAGTGATGCAGACAGACCCTTCAAGTGTATGAGGAATGTTGCTGCCTAAGCCTGGAGGAAGAACCTTCTAGAAGGCTGGGAGAAAACAATGCCTGTCCCTAGTGTTAGGAATATTCCTAACATGAGCTCTCTGCCAACACAAAAATCCCAATCATGACAAATCACAACATGCCAAATTAAAGGATATCCAGGTTTTAATGCGATTCCTGTGCTCTTGGGTGCCCCCTCACCCCCGCAGGGAAACCCGGAAGCTGCAAACGCAACCATGGGGTGGGGAGACCATGAAGGAACTTTCTGGGGGAGCAGTTTGGCGGGTGTCTTGACCCTTCTCAGGGGAGGGGTCAAGGTTTGGCGTTTGGTGGACACAGGGATGGAGCCTCTAAAGATGGAGGCCAGAGACCGGGGCTTACATTCCAGACTATACAAGGGGTAACAGGAAGCTGAGGTGATACTTTGACTAACAAT
>JAQHUG010000267.1:1904700-1931969 GCA_028555095.1 Dicrostonyx torquatus | reverse complement strand
TGCTTCTCTTCCTAACTGCACACACGGTGTGACCAACTGCTTCTCTCCCCAACGGCACACACAGTGTGACCAGTTGCTTCAAGAGCCCTGACTTTTCCAGCATGAACAAACATTTCTTTCCCTAAGTGGCTTTTATCAAGGGATTTCATCGCAGCAGCAGACAATAGCTAAGACACCGTTGCCCATACTCCCTTCATGTAAACTCCAGCGGAGGAGTTATTTTCCATTATTCTATTGGAGTCACTGCAGTGATTTGCGCCATAAGCTGGGAAGTTATTTGAAAAGATCGAAAAAAATATCTCTTTGTTCCGACTGAGAAATGCTCAGCCAGTTTTAAAAATATCACTGCAGCTTTGTGGGGACCGTCTGCTTCCTGCCCGTGATAAATGTCTTGTCTTGCTGACTTACTAACGAACTGGATTCCCAATAACCATTTCCATGTGGGGTTCTTTTGTGGTGGGCAGTGGGTAATAAAGTAAAGCTCTCCATTCCGGCCCCTGCTTTTAACTTTCGTCACTCCAGCTCATAAACAGTGACGTTCTCACAAGGGACTCCTGTGTAAACTGCTCTTATTTCTGTGGCTTACCACTTGGACCTGAGTGATTTATCTTTGCACAACTAAAAGCTGCTGCAGAATTCATCATCTGAGGAGAGACATAAAGCCAACAGATCCATGTTTATTGAGCAGCTAACTATGAAATGTGTGGCAGGCACCCAGACAGGCTAAGTCTGATTAACTGGCAAATGAGTGCATCTACTGACTATGACTCTGGGACCAGTGGTTCCAGCCAATGGTCCCGCAATGCGAGCTTCATGAGGGCTGGCTGTTTATTTGTTCTATCTGTGCTTCCACCCCTTCCCAACCCCGTCATGCTCTACACCCGGTATGCAGTGATGAGCCATTAGTCCACTCTAATATTTTTATTCCACAAGTTCTAGAACAGCAAAAGTGAAGGAACTTCACAGTGACTGTCCGTTCACTGAACACACCAGCTTTGTTAGCGTGTGTGTGTGCAGGGATGGGGAGCTACTTTTGTTTTGGAGCCAACTCTCCCATCTCCTGGCTGAAGACAAACTCACCAGATAAAGGAGAATGACCTCGACCTTCTTCCCTCCAAAGGATGTTTACTTATTTACTTTTCCCAATAAGTGTTCTGCCTGCATGTGTGTATGTGCCCCACATACATGCCTGGCACCCTTGGAGATCTGAAGAGGGCATCAGATCCCCTGGAATTGGAGTTGCAGACAGTAGCCAGTCTCCTCCATTTGGGAAACTAGTCCAGATCCTCTGTTAGAGCACTAAGTGGTCTTATCCTCTGAGTCATCACTCTAATTCCCATGACCTTAGACTTGCAATGCTCCTGTCTGCCTCCCAAGCGCTGGGGTTATAGACATGAGTCATTATACCCAGTTTGTGCAGTGACAGGGATTAAATTCAGGGGCTTCATGCGTGCTAGACATGTACTCTGCCACCTGAACTATGTCCCCAGCCCTTGCCATATAAAGTTTTTCATATAGATAGTATATTTGCTCAACTACCTATGCCTTTATCTTTAGATGTATCTAATTTTCTGTATCATTTTAAAGTGAATTGCAAAGCATGATGCATTTCTGAGTACCTCTGCATGGATATCATTTAAAACTTTAGATCAATGTTTCTTTGTAATTGTGATGAAAATTTTATGTATCATTTGTACAAATCATAAGGATATATTCGCCGGACTGAATTGCGACCCTCCCAAAATTCATACGCTGCAGCTGGGGGAATGGTTCAGCGGGTAAGACTTAAGTGCACATCTCCAACAGCTGTGGAGAATCTTGGGCATGATCACTGGTACTCCAGTAACCTCAGCGCTGTGGCGGGGGGAGGGAGTGGAGACAGGAGCATCCTGGAGCTTGTTCAACAGCCAGCCTAGCCAAAACATCAAGCTTCAGTTTAGGTGAGAGACCCTGCCTCAAAGGAAGAAGGCTAATATTCTTCACTGGTCTCCATCCACACATGCATTGCAGAGCCTCTTGTGTACACACACACACACATATGGAAATCATTACATCCTAGCACATGGATGGCAGTGTGTGATAGGAAGCCAGATCATTAAAGAGGTAAAGAACACTTTGATCCATAATTAGGATGGACCCTAATCCAAGAAGAGGTCAGGTCATGGACACACAGACAGAAGGGACCATGTGAAAGGTCAGGGTCACACAAACAGAAGGCACCATGCACAGACACAGGGAGAAGATGACCATTCTCAAGCTAGGGGAAGAAGCGTGAGGCACAGACTCCTCTCATAGCGCGAAGGAGCCAAGCCTGGCCACACCTTGATCACTGACTTCCAGCCTTGAGAACCGCCAGGAAGGTCTAAGCAGTGTGTGTGGTCTGGGCACTTTTGCTGTGGTGGCAGCAACAAGGTATTTAGCTCTGTGACCCAAACACCTGTCACCTGTCAGGACACCAAAGCAACATTGCCTCCATGAAAGTCCCACATGCCAGTCCTATGTCAGGTGCCACTCTTGATTGTGTAGCCAAATGAACCCATCCTTGAAACTCACAGAGATAAACTATGCACATATATTCTCTCAGGTAAGGATCCTTTCCCATGTGCGTGAGTTTAAAGTTTGTTTACATTTTCCAAGTGTTGGCAGTTTACGGCCTTGTTGTTAAGAACATTTTGGCCAGGTTATTCAACAGTTTATCAACACACTCTCCTGTTGACAGACACATCTAAGAGAAAGCTGGGCGTGACATTCTTCAAGTGCCCATCCACTGTTTGGGGATCTGAGGCTTTTAGGTTTGGTTTTCACTTGTTTATGTGTATGTGTGCATGTAGATACTATATAGATATAGTATCTACAGTCAGGACAGAGAACAACTTTTATGGTGTGGGAGGTCCTTCTGTCTATGTGTTGCTTTTATTGGTTAATGAATAAAGAAACTGTCTTGGCCTGTGATAGGGAAAAAGAACAGAGCTAGTCAGGGGAAACTAAAGTGAATGCTGGGAGAAAGGAGGCAGGGTCAGAGAGAAGCCATGGAGCCACCAGACATAGACACTGGGAACTTTAGCCGGTAAGCCACAGCCATGTGGTGATACACAGATTAATAGAAGTGGGTTAAATTAATATGCAAGAGTTAGCCAATAAGAAACTAGAGATAATGGGCCAAGCAGTGTTTTAATTAATACAGTTTCTGTGTGGTTATTTTGGGTCTAAGTAGCCGGGCGGCCGGAAACCAACAAGCGGCCTTCCTCCAACACCATTAGAAAAGTTCTCTCCCACTATAAAGGCCCCAGAGATTGAATTCAGATGGTGAGTGCCTCTTTCTGTTCAGCCACCTTGACAGTCCCGTTTGCTTGCTTGCTTCCAAAGTTTCTCACAGGCTTTGAACACACCAAGTAGGCTAGGCTGGTCTACCCATGAAACCTGGGGTTCTACCTGTCTTCACCCCCTACTCCCCCACCACGCACTTGGATTATAAATACACATCACAATGCTCTGCTTTTATGGACATGGGTCCTGGGACTCGAACCCAGACCCTCATGCTCACAATAAAAGTACTCTACCAACATAGCTGTTTGCCCACTTTAACACCAGGGGTTAGACTGAGGGTCTCCATTGTGACTGTTTCCTGACACGTACGTTTATCTTTCTGGAGTAGATGGTGATGGAATGGCTGCACCACAGTTGCATGACGAGTTCACGGGCCATGGACTCTGCCAAGCAGCTCCCCATACCATTCCCTCCCTCAAGGGACAGGACAGTCTGTTTGCTACACACACTCACCAGCGTTCAGAACCATCATGATAAAGTAGCTCCTGATGGGGACGGATGGCTTCTGTGCTGTGAAGTGATGGTACCAAGAACACAGCTGGGGAGCTTGCACATACAAAGACCAGGTTTCTTCCTCAGTGGACAGTCCATGGTAGGATGCATGTGGGCTGTGAAGGTGCATTGCCTTGTGCAGTTCCCAGCTGTGCTTCCGTCTGAACTCGGAGCTGCAGCATCTCAAGGTCAGTCAAGGACAAAACAAGGAAACAGAGTTAAGAATGCTTAGCAATTAAGTTAGCTCAGCAGTAAAGGCACCTGCCACCAAGCCTGACAGCCTGAATTTGACCCCCAGGACCCACGTGGCAGGAGGAGAGAACTGACTCCTGCGTGTTGTCCTCTGTCTCCCCCATACATGCTGTGGCAGATCTGTATACACACACACACACACACACACACACACACACACACACACACACACACGTGTGATAAAGAAAAGTAATTTAAATGATGAATTAGTTTAACTAGCCCATTGAGAAGTTCATGATACAAATCAGTCAGCTCCATCCATCTTACACTGGTTTCTCAATCTTGTTCCTTTATCTCCCCCAGACTGCCACTGAATTCTCTTCGAATCCCTTTTCTCTTCCCTGAGGCCACTGCAGGAAATGGGATCAGGAGCTGAGGGTGGTATTTACACCTGTAATTTCAGCATTTTCTAAATGAAGGAAGGAAGACTGCAAGTTTGAGACCAGCCTGGGCTACATAGGGAGAACTTATCAAAAATAAAAATAAATTAATAAAGTTCCTCATTGGCTAAGATCTGATCATGCATCACACATCTCTGACACCACCAGCTGATCTTTTCCCAGATGCACTAGAGCCCTTGAACCTGGAGCCAAAACAAATCCTTCCTCCTTTTAAAATAAATGAACAAACATGCTAGACTACTCCCTCCGTCAGAACGGGATACACCCCAGAGGAAGGTTCTGTGTGGAGACAGCCTAGGAGCCCAGTCACAGGAAAACCCAGGATTTGCATCCAATTCCACTTCCTAGGCTTAGCCTCCTTTTCTGCCTGATGGGAGGGCCAAATACAAGTCTAAAACACCCAGAAGAGGACTTGGCAAAGCCAAGGTGCTAGGGCAATAAGAGGCCTTTTTCCCAGGTCTGAGGACAGGTATGTCCCACACAGCAGTACTGATTCTCTCTGCCCACTCAGGGGCCCTTGAGCTCTTTAATCCCCCTAGTTTGTCTTGCTCCTGGGATGTTTAACATTTCTGGCTTCCGCGATCAAACCCCAGGCTCTCAGGAAGGCTAGCGCTGGGTGAAGACTGAGAAACAGAAAGAGGTAGAAAACAAAGAAGGAGAATCCACGTAATGCCTGTTTCCATCCAAGCCTCAAAGTAAAGACTTCAGAACGGTCCACCCACAGCCCTGCCCCCACCATCTTTGCATTAAAGCTGGATGGCCCTGCTCTCTTCAATTAAAAAGAAAGAAAAGTCGTTTCCACTTAACACACGATTCTTATGAAATGGAAATGAAGGCCTTTCATTCAGGGATCCCAGCATTTTCCTCTCTTTAACCACAGGTTGACTCCTGCTAATTGAGATTCTCTGAATAAAAGGTTAGTGTTTCTCAGCGAGAAGCAAGCTGAAGTGTTTAGTAACTTGGGCAGGTGTTCTCTGTGGGCCTTTTTTTTTTTTTTTCCTATTTAGAGGAACATTGGGGAGATGGGCTCTCAGGTAGTCAGGAGAGATCCTGGATATGGGAAGTTTCCCTGACTCTTTCTAGCTCCTCTTTACCCCAAGTTCTAAATGATCCTAAATGAGTCCTCACGCCCATGCTTCTTCAAGCCCAGACCTTCTACAATGACGAATGCTTCCAGTCTGGGAGACTCATAGATTTTCACTGGATAATTAGGAAATGGGATGGATGAATCTCTTCCAAATTGTACTCTGGGGAAGGCCAAATAGTCTAATTTAAATTGCCGGCAAATTTGCATAAGTGGAGGTAGAAGCTTTTGGAAGCCAAGAAAGCTATTTGAATACCAATTATGGTTTGCCCTAGCTTGTGACCTTCAGCCTGCAAGCTCCTGGAGCCTCAGTTTCCACATCTGCAAACGGTAGATAATAAGAGTAAGTTGCTATAAAGATGAGACAATAGTCACAGGAAGCAGCCGACCCAGTACAGGATAGGTGTTCCCTTCTCAACAGGTAATGAAAGTGACAGGGTTACCTCATTGGCATCCAACAATGCACTTCTGACCTTTATCTTGTTGGCTGATTGAATCCAGGCTATGACGTGAAAACATCCCCCTGGGACCTCCTTCCAAGGTACCCCAAACTCTGTGTTTAATGCAGGAAGGGTGACGGTGTGTCTTCTAAGGCTCTGGAGAACGTCATTTGTTCTGCATTCCTCGAGACTAAAAGCATGCACGGCAATTTAACACGCATTTCTACATTATTGATAGATGGGAAAGATGATGCTACTTTAACCTGTGGCACATTGAGACATAAATAAGCCTTGTTAAGTCAAATTCTTCAGTAGTAGGGCTCCTTATAAGATTTGACTCCCCCTGAACAGCAGAATTGCCGCTGAATCTTCAGAGGCATTGACTAGGACCTGGCACTCAGCTTAACAATACCCACAGGAATTCTGAAATCCTTACTCTTTTACAGACAGTGGAAGGATTTGGAGAGAGTCCTCTGCTCAGGAGGACTGCTCAAATTCAAGACATGGACTGAATCAGGCTACCGAAGAGTATGGCCATGACAGAACTCATGGGACACCCAAGCACCACTCTCTCCTCCTGGCACCCACGTGCCAGGTGCTGTTGACTGGGATCTCAGATACTCACCAGAGCCAATTAGGTTACTAGTGAATGAAGACAGTAGAAAAACCGGGAGCCACCATTCAAAGTCAGCGTGTTGCTACCACGCACATGGGATGTGCAAGGTCGCTAGATAGTCTTTAAGATGAACGAGAAGACAACTTTGTAACGTCTTTCATTTTTAAAGTATTGGAAAACAACGTAAAAGAAGTCACGTATACTTAAGGCCAGAATCGGCCGTAAGTGACCAGTTAAAAGCTGAATCAGAGGAATTGAAACCAGGATGGTATTTCAATGTTCTGTTGTTTGTCAACCTTGCACAGGATTCCGTCTCCTTATCCACCAAAGGAAGACACTGGCGGAAGCTACTTTACCAGTTGGGTTCACATAGATTGAGATTAAACTCACAAAACCCATAGCCAGTTGCCGTCGTATAGGCTTGAATTAACGCCTGTTTAGTAAGTTATTGAGGCAACAAAGCGTAGGCTGGAACTCAAGACTGTCAGACAACGCTGACCTCCACTGACCATGCCCCATGACTCGCTCTGCACCATCCAGGTTCATTTCTCAAAAGTCTTACTCATGTTTCCAAGTCAGCAGAAAGTCTGAGCCAAAAATGTTCCCAAGAGCTAGCCAGGACAAATGCTCTTTTGTCCTCAGATCCAGCCCAGGTTCATACCAACAAATGCAGCCTATTATCGGCTCCTTGGTTTGAAGACCCAGGTGAGGAACTGGCTCCTGGGGAGTCCTGGGGAGTTTCTGGAAGGACAGATGCTGAAGTAGATACAGGGATCTACTGAAGTAGATACTGGGATTGCTTCCCCCTCCCCACCCCCTGGGGTGTGAACCATCTCCTCTGCAGAGAGAGGCCCCTGCGGGGAGCGTCCAGGAGGTGGAAGATAGCTCCAGATTGGTCTTCCATGATCCTGGTACTATTGACTTCAGACCAGAAAACTTTAGGCTGTAGAGAGCCTAGCTGCATACTGTAAGACATTCAGGGTCAACCTTGACCTCCACTTGCTCTACATCAACTATACACACACACCAATTATATTAGCTAACTCTTCATCTCCATGAGCAAGTATTTGAGAGTAACAGCATGAGGGAGGAGGGACTTATTTAGATTCACAATTTCTGTTCAGTCCGTGAGCCCTTGGTCCCATACACTGGGGCAGAGCATCATGGCGGCTGGAATGTATGGTAGAGAATCTTCTTCACGGAGGACAGGAAACCAAGGGAAGAAGCCGTACAGGAGTCAGGGTAAGACATAACTCTTAGGATATCCCCCCAGTGACTTAACTCCTCCTATTAGACAAGGTACAGCTCACAAGGACACGTGCCCCGGGACCACTTCCTTCAGTCGGGCCTCTCTTCACAATCTCACCACCCTCCGAAAGTTTATTCAGATTCTGAGTCCATTAATGCATACAACTATTTATTAGGTCAGAGCCCTCAAGATGCAGTCATATCTGGAGCGTACCCCACCCCATACACACAGACACACACAGAGATTTGTTTTAACTAGTCGCCCAGGCAGCCCTCAATCCAATCAAATTGATAATGAAGACCAGTCATCACAGATGGTCAATTATAATACATTGTGATCGTTAAAATGCTTAATTGTCTAATGTTTCTCCTTTGCAACTTGAAAAAAGATTGGAATCAGAACAGCTACAGACTAATTGTGATGAGGAGATTAAGGAAAGGGAAAATAAATATAAACAAAACATTACAAGAAAGTCAGAAGATCAGTGTCCACAGTGCACATGTTTGCACGCCTCGGTGCCTTGCACACTGAGCACTGACTTCCCTGATAGCTGGTGAAAAGAGAAAACAAGAAAACTACAAGGTTGCTGGTATGGACATCAGGGAAGGGACAATACACGATCCTTCCGAGGGATCGGAGATGACGTCTTTCAAGAAGGTCATGTCTGAGACGATCTCATGAGTCTTGTTCAGAGGTCGGTACAGTGCCTGCAGGAGCAATGGCACCATTGCGAGCTCAGAGGCAGCACGAAGCATGGCAGACACCAAGCTAGAGTGGGCAAGGCGCAGCATAACAGCACTGCTGTCATTATTACCCTTTGCTTGATGGGATCAGGTTACCACCAAATGCATAGAGGAGTTCTGCCAGCAGTCTGCCCTTGCTGCTCTCAAGTCATTTTAAAAGGTGTAATTCGGCAGGAGCCGCGTGGGTTAGATGGGCAAAGTATATTCTGACTTGCCTTTTCTTTTGGTTCTTGGCTTGGCAGACTGTAGAATATGAGGGAATGAATTCCAGAGTAAATGCTGTCACAATGAAGTGTTAACAATAAGAGTAAGCCCCCCCACACTCACGCGCGCGCACACACAAACACACACACACACACACACACACACACACACACTCTCCTCTCTGCACGGCGGGCTCCCATCACTACCAACCCCTCTCACAGCTGCTGGGGTCCATAGGACTCATTTCTTGCTCTGGGTGTGCTCTAGATGCCCACCCCTCCGCTGACCACGGGAAAGAGAACTTTTGTTCTCCATTTTTCATGTTGTATGCACATTGTCCCCACTAAAACAAGGCACCAGATAACCGCCTGGTCCATGGTGTGGCAAGCAGCACTGTGCTAGACCAGATCGTGAAGGGCCGTAGGGCTGTGGAAGGTGTATACAGCTTTCCCTAGGGAGAGTTCTCAGGAAGCACACATGCAAGGAAAAGGAAGAGAGCAGCAGAGCAGAGCGAGGCGCTGAGTTCCAGCTTGGGGATAAACAGCATGGGTGTCTGTTGTTCGGGAAGTGGGAGCTACAACTCAGGTAGCTGTTCAAAGATGTCTGGGGATGGGGGGAGAGAAAGGCAGATCTCCGTGCCACCATACCAAGCCATTGTCACTTGAGCGCTTTGTCGGATGGCGCACCCTTGAATGTGACAGTGACCTTCCTAGAGAGGTCAAGCAGCTTGTTTCCAGCTTGCAGAAGTTGATGTCCGATGCCCTCAGCCATTCTGACTTTCTGCTCTAAGAGATGCAAGCCATGAGCTACCAGCATTCCATGTCTGGCAGCTGAAAGAATGAATGCCCGGGTCTAGGGGCAGGGGCAGTGGGCACATTGAAGCTTTGACTGCACCCTATGAAGGAGACAAGATTCTGTCTTCAACATAAAGAGAATTTATTGAAGTGTTTCAGGCAGGGAACTGGCGTGATCTGATGTTCGCTGTGGAAAGAGCGCTCCAGCTGGGTGATGGAGTGTAGATGGTCAGGAACGGCAGCAGGGGGACCAATTAGGAGGCTGCTGGAGACATCTCTGGCAGAAGGAAGGCATCGCGGTGGGAATGGACGCGGGGAGAGGTGTGACGCAGCAGGACAGGATGGATGACTGACTGGACGGGCTCTGGCCTGAGTCCCGGGCGCCTTGTGACACAGTGGATGCTCCAGGAAGTTTTGAGTTTCAGGAGAAGGCTGTGCCCTCCGTCTAGGCAGAGTGAGGCTGTGGTCCCTGGGAGATGCCCAGGACACACTGTGGGAGAAAAAAAATCCAGGCTAGAGACAAAATGGAGAGAAGCATGAAAGAATATTGTAGGGTATGCAGCGTCAGCTCTCTTAGGAAGAAGGCAGAACTCAAAGGGGAGAAACTCTGGGGATTTTTTTAAAGAGAAGTGGAAGTAGGCTAGAGACAGAAGTCAGAGATGCTGGTTAAAGGCTTCCCGTACCAGCATATCCTCCTACGTCCCTTCACAAGGGGAAGCTCCGAGGTTCAAACCACGGGAGCTGCCTGCCCAGGACTGCACGCCGTGGGAAAGGAAAAGGTTCTTCTTGCTCCTGTACTGTCCTCAACCATTGAGATTTTACTGTCTTATGGGATGTCAAGATTTGGAGAGTTTTGCAAGGAATAGAGATGGGTCAAATCTGGGCCATGCTTTAGGATAAAACAAGACACCCATGTACTTTCAACAAGGAAGGCATTGGTGGCTTAGTAGGGGCACTTCTGTAATGAGAGCCAGGGGAAGCCAGTGAGCAGTGGGTTAGACCATCAGCACTGGGGCTAAGGGTTTGAGACCAACCTTCTGCTTTGTTTCTTTGTTTGTTTGTTTAACTGCTGTTTCCTCTTCTCTATTCATAACAATCTTGTTGACTGGAAGCTTGTACGAACCTTTCAGTTCCTGGATGTTTGTTATCTATTGAGAGAATGCTTGGCATGTTAGTTCATGAAGGAACAAGTGATGGAAAATGAAGTCATAGTGAGACACATGTGTGCCTAATGTCATTCTTCTTAAGGTATGGTCAAGGACTGGCTCATGGTCCAACACACCTCACGATAACACTCAGACTCATTTTCAACCCCCACCCCGTGACGTGTGTGTGTGTGTTCTACTTGAAACAAAAATCCTTGTTCTGATAATGTTAATAATTGGCAATCACATCTATTGATTCAATCTGTGTCTTATACCACCAATTCCTTGCAGCATACCATGAATCCAGGTTAACCGGCCAGAATCTCTGTCCTGAATGAACACTTTATGCTGTTGGGTAAAAAAAAAAAGTATAAATGAACTAATGTGGTACAACGTGACAGAAAAATAAGGACTCTGGTGTGTAGTGGAGATCAAAAAATTAGGAAGTGGGGCTGAAGAGGTGGTTCGGTCCACAAAGTCCTTGCCTCCCAAGCATGGGGAACCAAATTCAATTCCCCAGAATCTCCATTTTAAAAGCCAGGCATGGTGGCATGTTCTTGTATTCCCAGTGCTGGAGTGGCAGCGGGTGGGGCATCTCTGGGTCTGCATGGCAATGCAGTTGGTCAATGAAGAGAACCAGTCATGAAGCCAACCAAGGTGAGAGACAGCTGAAGAAAGACATCTAAAGCTGGCCTCTGGCCAATACACACATACACGTACGTGAACACATAAATATAGGCACACACAAAAGAAGGAAGTTAAATTGCCTTGATAGATGGGGGTACAACATAGAGACTAATTGAAGGACTCAATTGAGCTCAGTCTTAAATGACGGAGAAACAGTGACAGTCAGGTGGCGTGTGGAGATGCACTTGAGCGCTTCAGCAGTTCCACAGAGCTAGGACCTGCGGTTCTGTAAGAAAATAGCAAGAGACAAATACAGAAGCAAATCCTCAGAAGTTACACTAACCTCACAGCCAGCGAGTTTCTCACCTTTCTCGCTACAGCGCTTATTCAAGGCACGGAGCAGAAAATGTGCATTGGCCGAGTTAAGTGGTACAGTTGTGGGAGAAAGTGCTGAGCTGTACGGGTGTCCTATGTAAATCCCACCGCTTGTGTCTGTCCTTTAAAATTAGACCTGACGCTGAGATAAAGCCGTGACTTGCTGGCCGTCTGTACAGTTTTAAACCAGGGTCCAGCTGCTTCCCAAACCCGTTTCCTTTTCACTGCATAATCCTGCCCCTTTTTCCTAATCATAAATATGCTTAGGTATGGAATGGAAAACGTAATATTATGTGCCCAGGAAGCATGGTGAATCATTTATGTAGCTGTGACGGACCCAGGCTTAGCACAGCGTGATTTCGAAGTTCTCTTTGCAGGCGTGTGCACTGCAAAAGGCCACTGCTTCCACATAAACCTTTAATGGCACTGAATGCGAGTGCTCTGTGGGTGGGTGCAGGGAGAGGCCAGATACAGGTCTCCAGTCCGAGAGCTCAGGGGTGGGCATCTGATTACACGAGTATGTGCAGAATTACAAATTCTTTTCACTTTAATGGGTTGACTTTTTAAAAATGTCTCTGAATAGGTTTGTGACATTTAGTTTGTAGCGAAAGGAGAAGGCCAGATAGAAACATAGAATCAAAACTCGGCTTTAACAAATTCAAAGCGTTGATGATCTTAGAGCAAACCAGCAGGACAAACTGAATGTGTTCCTTCTTCAAGGTGAAATCACGTTTCTTGTTAAGTTCCAAGACCACTCAGAGCTCTGAACACCCACTGGTGGATGGAATAGACAAAGAGTTCCGATTCCACGGGAAGCACCAGGGGCTGTCAACTCAACGGACGACCATCACCATTGTCGTGCGTGTGGTAGGGACTAAGCTTGGTGAGCTCCGGGCAGTCAGATTTCCACTTCCATCCTGTTCTTCCAAGTTCTCTCTCAGGACAGCACAGCCTAACAGCTCTGCCTCTTCAGCTGCTCAGCTGCAAACCCTGAATTGCACCTAGCTGTCAGACGACACAGTCTGCTTGGGAAGCAAACTGAACTGCTGCACTGCAGAGCTGCAGTCCATAACTCAGCTGCTGTGGCTGCTGTAGCAATGCTGCTGCCGCCACTGTTGCTTCCCAGGATGCTGCTGCTAGGCCCGCAGCTACTGGGACTACTGCTGGGACAGCAGCCATTACTGAGTCGCCTTCCTCTTTGCTCCGCCTACTTCCTCTCTCCTTTTGTTTTCATTTTCTTTTTCATCCTGTTCTTCTTCTCAAATGCCACCCCCTTTGTGTTCTTCCGTTTTCTTCCTCCTCATCTTTCTTTTCTTCTTTTTGTTCTCCTTCTTATCCTCCCCCATCTTCTCCTTCCCTTTCTCCTCCTTCCTCTCCCCTCCTCTCCCTCAATCTTGTATATTAGCGGTTCTATAATAGTAACCACTGTTACTACTGTGTCATTGCCGCTGAAGTGGCTCCCATGCATGTCACTCAGGTGCCGTGACAGTCGTTTCTTGATTCTGCTCTTTCTCCTCTGGGCACACTATCTCAGTGTCTGTCTCATGCCTTCTTTCTATCCGTCCCTGGAGGCCTTAGTCTTACTTACAGCTGTCATGAAATGGGCAAAAAGCTCCCTCCCGAAGACTTCAGCGAATCTTCGTTGGTATTTCTAGCGTAGGCACTTTAGAAGCAGCGCTTCTGTAGTTTACACAAAGCTATTTTTTCACACAGTCTGCATTTGGGCATCCCTTGGGCGTCTCACACTCATTCTGACTGGATCTGGGCTCCTGACCTGTCCTTACAGTCATGCCCAGATGTTGTGTCTTCTTCAGGAAATGGCCCAGTGGCCATCGTGTCATGATGACTACTTAGCAATCCTGTTGAAGCTCATGTCCTCACCTCCCCAACACTCATCTTCTCACCAGTTCTCCGAAGTCTGCTTTGAGTTTACTGGCCTGTCTGTCCCTATCACCTGCCTTAACCCATAAGATTGTTCGTTGTATCTCTAGGACCATGGTCACAGCTTCCTAACTTCTACACTTGCCTCCTCTAGTGTCTCTCTCCATTTGAAAGGACTTTTAATGCCCTTTATTTGCTCTTTTATGTGTGTGTGTGTGTGTGTGTGTGTGTTACTCCAGGCGTCTGTTTTCAGACACCACTCATCATTTTATTGATTTTGTTTTACTTTTGAAATAAGGTTTCTAACTGGCCTGGTAGAGGCCAGCAAGCGAGGATGGCTGGTCAGCAAGCCCAGGCATCCATCTGTCCTGCCTGCCCAGCTCTGGGATTGGAAGCATTGCCATAGGACACGGCTATTAAGTACCTCTGGAGACCAAGCAGAGATCCACTGGACTGAGTTATCTCCCCTCTAATTTTCTTTTTCTTGCTCTTAAAAGAAAGTTCAAAGTTTGTGTGGTCTAGGGGACCCGCCTCCCATCTCCTGCCGCTTCAGCAGGCTCACTCGCCCTCTGATTGCAACCATGTATGTGGTCTCTCCCCTGCCAATGAAGACAGTCTTCCCATCACAGAGTCTCTGCTATTCCTCCTGTCTGAGCAGCCCTCCCTTAGTCCCAGTTCCTAACCCGTAGGCCTGGCCTTACCTATCTGCAGTGTTACTTCCTTCAATCTCCTATCTGGACATGCTTCCTTTGTAGTCAACCTCCACGTACCTTGAACTTTTTCTTGTAGCTATATTTATTTTTTAGTGAAATTCTTTATTAGAAGACTGTATCCTGGCTAGACCCTAAAGGCCAGGGAAGACCTGTTTCCCCACTGCCCAGAAGATAATCTGGCACAAGGCAAATATTCAATGAGTCTGTGTTGAGAGAACACACCAGGGGATGTCGCTGGTATTCCTACAAAGCTGCTTGCCCGCCGGCCACTTCAGACCCCTGTTATTAACTCTCTGCTCTGTGAGATTGGTTTCTCCTTAAAATCACTGTTCTGTCCTTCTGAACCCAGCTACTTCAAATTTGACTTCCCTCCCACTGTCCCACACACACATGGGGCAGACATGCACTGGGCTGTAATAAACACAGGTCCCCAGTATGTTGGGGTCGCTCTCTACAGAGGAAAAAAATCACCATCCTGTATGAATTATTGGTTCCTGTACTACCTTTTGAGGAAGAGACCACTAAAACAGCTTCTGAGCACATCTCAGAAAAAGAACCAAGAGTGTTCCAGTCTGTTTCTTGTTTTTTAATTTTTCCTCTAGAGCTTCACAGACCTGAGTGCCCAAAGATGGCAGAAAGACCCTTGTGAACATGGTTGGCCCCAAGGTACCACATGACTGACAGCATTTTGCAGATAAGGACCAGCATCCATCTGCCAAGTAGCCCCTGAGGACTTCTGCCAGCCAAAGAGAGGCTCAAAGGAGCAGGAATTGAAATAACTGAAATGGGCACCAGAGAGAGAGAGAGAGAGAGAGAGAGAGAGAGAGAGAGAGAGAGAGAGAGAGAGAGAGACTGTCTTATCAATACCTTTAGAACAATTCTAAAGACCGAATTCTCAAGAGTCCTTCAGAAATAATTGCATTGGCACAAACCTGTTGGGTCGCTGCCCCTGGAACACAAATCCTCACCCAATCACATACCATCATCCATAAACAGCTGTCATACAACTCAGTACAAGCGCAGCCTGTGTTTATGCTAAGCTCCCCAGAGAGATTGTTCATTCTCTAAAGGGAATTTGGGGGCTTGGGAGGTCTTGGAAACTGCAGGAAGATGGTCAGAGCTTTGTCAGTCCTGTCTTTTTGCTTCCGTGGCCTCAGACCTGTGACCCTGATCCCAGTTCTGTAAGCCCTGGTCAAGGTGGCAGTTACAGGAAGATCATTGAAAGGGCATTGTCATTGTTACTAGGGTATCAGTGTGGCCTGTGTCTTAGCTCTCCCGACAACACCTAGAGCATAGAATGGAGATACTCACTACTGATGACTGACTTCTCAGTGCTTTCTAAAACCCAAGAGTAGATGATTCTCCCACAGAAAGGACAGGAGAGGAGGCTGAAGAGGTAGTTCAGTGGTCCTCCTGCAGAGGACCTGATTTTGCATTCCAGTATCTATGCGGGGTGGCTTACAACTGCCTGTACCTCGATTCAAGTGGTCTGATGCCTCTTGTGGCCTCTAGGGGAACTACACTCACATGTGACATTCACCCACATAGACATACACACATACATATAAATGGCAAAAGCAAGTATTGGAAAGGTGAAAATATATATAAAAAATAATGCCAGTGAAACATTGAACATCTACCAAGTTCATCAGTATGCTGACCATTATAGTGCTTTACTTTTATTTAAATGTATATAAACCTCACAAGTTACACCATTTTTGCTCTTGTTATCATTTTACAAGTAGGGAAGCAAAGGTCCAGAGCAGTAGATTTTCCTTGCCTATCCATTGATGGACAAATAGCAGTGATTTTTCAAATGCACACATTATTATAAAACACGAGCCCTTCAAAGTATAAAAATAGCAATTGCTGATGTTTTATGATCTCTTTACCATATGCAGGTGCTAAGTGAAAGATTTAGTGTGTTCTATCTCAATTCTTTCCTGCTCTCACCCTGGGAACTAAGCATCATCAAGGCCATTTGATCTATGAGGTCATTGCAGCCCAGAGCAGCTCAGTTTGTGATGTAAGGGTCCATCCTTGAATGATGAGGATACATTTCAGTCCAGCCCTTCTGAGCTCTTAAACTATGAACTTCAGCACTGTGGGAACCTCCCCAGCCGCCTTTCCTGGATCACTTTAACTGTCAACTGGATACAGCCGAGCGTTAGTTAAGAAGAGAATCTAACTGAGGAATTGCCTGGATCAGATTGGCCTGGCTGGGAGGGGTTGTCTTAATTGTATTTGCTAAGGAGAGCCCAGTTTGCATGGTTTGTACATTCCTGGGAGGCGGGCTTGCACTGTTTGAGAAAGGTAGCCAGGCATAAGCCTCGCAGTGGGCCAGCGAGCAGCGTTCTCCCTGGCTCCTTGGCTAGGAAGTGAGTCCTTTGGTCAGAGGTAACGCCGGACAAAATCGCAAGCATGCCTGCCTTCCTGTTTCAGTGCCTGCCCTGACTCCCTTCACTGACGAATTGTAACCTGTAAGTTTAAATAAACTCATTCTTCTCTATTTGCTTTTGATGACGGTGCTTGCCCCAGCAACAAAACGAGGTAAGCATTGGCCTCCTAAATGACCTGGGCCTCTGGTATCCTCACTGGGAAGAAGGAGCGATGATGCCTAACCACAAGATTTTTTTGTTTTGTTTTGTTTTGTTTTTGGTTATTTGAGACAGGGTTTCTCTGTGGCTTTGGAGCCTGTCCTGGAACTAGCTCTTGAAGACCAGGCTGGTCTCGAACTCACAGAGATCCACCTGCCTCTGCCTCCCGAGTGCTGGGATTAAAGGTGGTGTGCCACCACCGCCCAGCTCCTAACCACAAGATTATTGAAACATTTCAGTGAAAGAAGGGATGAGAAGCAAAAGAGCAGATGATCTAAATTGTTGTAGGTGGCCTGAATTATAATCAATTAATGTCTCTGTCAGCAATACATGTTCTCACCATCACAGAGAAAGATTTCTTTTAGCTTACCATTTCAGAGGCTTCAATCCGTGGTGGGCTTGCTCTGGGACTGTGAGCCTGTGGTGAGGCAGGGACCACAGGCATATACCACAGCAAAGCTCTTCACCTCACAGCAGCTGGAAAGCAGAGAGAGGCAGAATGGCTCACACAACAGAGTGGGACCAGGAAACACACACTTGCCCTGACATTTTACCTAGCCATTTAGAACTCTCTCCTTGGAAACAACATGCGACCCTTCTGGTGTATGGTTCCCCAGTTCGAGACTGAGACGTCAAATTTCACCTCTGTGAGCCTGTTTCCTCAACTGTGAACGCGCAAGATAGGAGGCTGAAGGGCTTGCTCCATGGTTCAGAGTTTACAAACTTGCGGTTTTACAAAAGACCTGAGTTAAGTCACTAACATCCATGGCAAATGGCAACTCCAGTTCCAAAGAATCCAAAGATCTCTTCTGGTCTCTGAAGGCAACACACACACACACACACACACACACACACACACACACTACAACACAAACAAAATAAGATAAAGGAAGTCTTTTTAAATGAATGTTGTAACATGAGGGTCCTGTTTGTTGGGGTTTCTGTCCTGCCCGGTACCCCACAGCTGGCAATCCCCAAAGAAAATCACACAGAGATCTCCATAGGTTATAAATTTATTGGCCCATTAGCTCAGTCTTCTTACTAGCTCTTGTAACTTATATTAACCCATTATTCTTATCTATGTTAGCCACATGGCCGGTACCTTTTCTCAGCTGGGACAGGGACACATCCTGCCTCTTCGGTAGTCTGCACAGGAGTGCCAAGGGAGCTTCCTGCTTCCCAGAATTTTCCTGTTCTCACCTCTGCTTCCTGTCTGGTTTCCCACTCATGCTTCCTGTCTGGCCAATCAGCGTTTATTTAAAACATGATTGACAGAATACAGAATTGTCCCCCTGCTAGTAAGAAGACTGAGCTAATGGGCCAATCAGTTTATAACCTATGGAGATCTCTGTGTGATTTTCTTTGGGGCTTGCCAGCTGTGGGGTACCGGGCAGGACAGAAACCCCAACAAACAGGACCCTCATGTTACAGAATGTAAATGATAATGCCCACTGCAGAGTGCACTATGAGCCCAAGGAAGGTCCATGAAATCATGGAGAAGGATCAGGGCACTTTTTGTCTCCTTTTCGTTTGGTTGATTTGTATTTCAAAGAAGGAAGAATTTAGTTTGGCTCACAATTCAGAGAAACACACATTTTGTGTGTCTATTTTTATTTTGCTTGATTTTCTATTGTTTTGCTTTGTTTTTGAAGCAGGATCTCATGAAGCTTACAATGGCCTGGGTAGACATGAATTCACCAGGTAGCCAAGGATGACCTTGAACTTCTAACCCTCCTGCCTCCAGCTCCTTCTTGCCAGGATTGCAAAGCTGCATCAGCAAGCCCTATATACAGTACTAGGGCAAAAACCCAGGGCTTTGTTCTCATTAGACAATTACTCTACTAACTGAGCCCTAGCCAGACCCCTGGGTGCAATGTTTCCACACAGGAGATTTGCACAGCAGGGAGAACCAGACTTTAGCTCTGCAGCAATTTCCCGTTTGCCCTGCCTTCCCTTTCGGTGCCTGCAAAGCCCAGGAAGATGAAAGAATCCCAAAACCTGTCTGCATATAAAGATGTGCCATCTGACTTCTCGGGTTTGCCTGCGGGAGCGATCCAAAGGCTTCAAATAATTGTCTTGATAGAACCAATTCAGAGAAAGTGCATTACAGGAGGCAGGAAAATTGCCTAATCCTCGCACTCCTGAGTCTTCAATTTGCAGAAACGCAGAATCAAAATAATGAGAAAGTAAGAATTGGGTCCATACCAAGGCTAGTTCCCCAGAGAATGCTTGACTGTTGTTCATTCTTGGGGGAAAATTCTACCTATTAGTGTTAGAAGTCCTTCAGGCCACCTGGGAGCACCCATAAGGTCAGGGAAGGCTCAGATGAAGTGATAGGAACAAAGAGACCCAGGATTCCAAGTAGGCCGAGAGGTCCAGCTTAGCCTCTCATCTACTGTGTGCCTCCAGCAGTGCTCTCCCCCACCCTGGCACGCTAGAGAAAACGTTACTGGGCTGGGGTTGCTGTGCTCACTGCAGTGTGTCCAGTAACTACCAAAAATGCCCAGTTGTTAAAGGCAGGCATATCAGGTCCACAGCCCAATTCTGTTTCTTATTAGTTGCAATATCGGTTCCCCCGTGCCTCGTAGGGACAAAGGAATGATAGTTCCTAACTATGAGATCATTGAGGAAAAATGGCTATAGACAATACAGCATGCTACCCAGCCCTTGCATGTGGCCTGTTATTGTTGCTGTCAATCATTGAATTTAGTCAAGTGCTTGCAACTCCCAACTTACAATGGTTCTGTTTTATGATGGCATGAAATCAATATGAATTCAGCAGAAACAATACTTTGAATTTTGATATTTACAAAAAAACCAAAAAAGATGCAGGACAGCGTCTGCCTCATGATGCTGTACAGCCTCAGCCAACCACAGCACCCAGACAGCTCGGTGATAAGAGAGGAGCAACCAACACCACAGTGTACCATGTAGCTCAGCTATGGTGTCCAGGAGGTTGGGGGGTATACAGTGTATTCCCGACTCGTGATTCCTTCAAGTTACCATGGGTTTATTGTGATGTGGCCCCCCAGTACAGAAGTTAAGAGCATCTATGCCCTTGGCAAGTGGTTTAGCATGATGATTTTAAGATCGGCTCCGTACAGGTGTGACCCCAAGCATCAGTGCTTCCTAATGGAGGATAAAACCTAGGACAGACTTTGGCAGCCTCATTTTCCTCATCTACAGGAGGTTTCTTTGAGACTCTTGGCCACACTGGCTGGGCTTACTGTTGACCAAGAGGCTTTCCTCGGCAATTTCCTCTTCCTGAAAGACATCTGAGTGACACTGTGGAGGAGCTCAAAGGGGACAACAGAGATGGGGACTGGAGCCCTTGTGTGCTAGGTGTTGACCATGACTCCTTGCTATGTGTGCAACAAAGTTTAATAAACATTCCTGGAGCACTGACTGTGGCCTGGGACACTGGGGGATAAGCAAGGAATCACGAAGGTGTTCCCAGCCGGGAACATGAATATACTTAGTGTCCAGAGACGGCACGGAGTCATGCATGGCAACCTATGTCCTAGAGCACACTGAATTCCTGTAAGAACCTTTGTAGTAGTGTATTTCCCCAGAGAGTCCATGCTCTGAATGGCTAACAACAGAACTTCATTTCTGCTCTGAAGGTGAGAGCCTGAGGTCGGGGACTCACTCCTCCTCCGCTAGCAGATAAACGCCTTCGTGCTATGGCTCCGCACATTCTCTGATCCGAAAAACATTACCATGGACACACTCACAGGAACGTCCCAGTTCCCTTGGCGGCATCCCAGTTCCCTTGGCGCGGCATCCCAGCGGAGCGGGCTCTTTCTTGATTACACTCACTGTGGTAGAGTTCATTTCCTCTCAAGATATATAATCTTGTTTTTTACCACAGACCACTGAGGAATTGTAGCAGTTAACCAGGAAACTTCCAACATATCAACATCCCATTAAGCGGTAGTCCCATTGCCATTGTTATGGTTTGGATCTTAAATGCTGCCACCCACACCCCGTGAAAATAACCCCAGGTCTCAATGCAGCAGACCTCAGCCCTTTGGGGTGTAATTGGATCTTAGTGGCTGCCTTCTAAGATTTTTTTCCTAACACGAGCTCTCTGCCAACACAAATTCCCAATCAAGCCAAATCAAAACAAGGCAAATTAAAAACTATCCAGGTTTAATGGGAGTTCTGCACTCTCGGGTGGCCCCAAAGGGGGAACTGGGAGGCCAGGAATGCCACCAGGGGAGGGGGGTGGGAAGAGGGGACCACGTGTTCCTCTTTTGGGAGTTCACTTAAATACTCGGGCATCCTGGGATTTGGAGTCCAGAAAATATAACTCTCAGACCTGTTGGCTGGGATAGATGCGAGGGGCTGGGGACTACGCTCCCAACTTAACACATGGATTCATCCATTTATGGATTCATAGCTTAATGGGCTATGAAGAAATGGCAGAAGTCAAGGGAGTGCAGCCTAGTTGGAGGAATGATGTCAGTGTGTCTTTGAAGGATGTATTTTGTCTCCAGGAGTCTGTCTTCCCTCCTCCTCATCAGTATCTCTCTTTCTTATTCATAGCCACCAGAATGATCACCTCACAACAAAGCCAGACACAGTAGAACTGAGTCGCTGTGGACCGAAGTCACTGAAACTGAGCCAAGGAAGCCTTTACTCCTTATGCTGCCTAGCTCGGGTCTTCTCTCAGCAACAGACAACTGCTGAACACGATCTCCTGTCAGGAAGGAGTGGATCCAGATTTACACGCTTGTCCAGGAAGCCCTTACCATACAGAAGAGATCAATAGCTCAGGAGCCAGAGCCAACACCCAGGGCTGATCCTTGCCTGGTGATGGTGGTGCAGGGAAACAGAACCATGCAGAAGAAAAACACAGGTTAAATGATCCGGGAGGAAAGAATGCATAACATCACAGTATTCTCCCCCTCCATGCTGTTCTTCCAGTCTATTCTAGTCTATTCCAGACTCTAGACTCTACAGCACCCCGTCCCCGCCCAGTGCTATTACCATATGTGAGTTTCCTCAGTAATTCCATCATTTTCTGCCTTTAGCTTCTGGGTGCTGCTCGAACTGCATGTTCTGCCACTCAATTACTAGTAGCCACGTTAATCTCACTACCAAATGTATCCTGGGCTGAGGCTTGAATTATTCAACAAGAAAATAAGCAGGGAGGGTCAGAATCAGAGGGGTCAAGGGTTTATTTTGTTTTATCATGTAACAAGGACCGACATTTTAAATAAAGCTAGGAATCATTTTAAAAATTCCATCAACAGAGATATGAAAATTGATTTAGTGTCCAATTAAAATCCCATATGTTCAAAGTCCTACCACCAATGGGGAAGTTTTTCAGATGTGTATTCAGTGCATAATTCATGGGAAAGTGGTGTGATTTATTTATGTTTATCTGTGAGGAAGGGCTGAGCATGAGCTACCTTAAGTGAATAGTTTTGTGGCCTTGAAAAAAATAAGAGGAGCAAGTGATACATTCATAATTAAAGGGTCCCTGATGGCTGGGCAAAGTAAAATCCAAGTTAGCCTCTCCACAAGGCTTGTGAGCAATGGTTCTTCCCAGATCCCAAGAGTACCTCCCGGGCTCATGGGTGACCGTTGACCCTGGTGGAACCTGATAAAGCTCCTTCTCAGGAACGCTGAGAAATAAGTTTAGAATGCATGGCTTACACAAGAGATGTTGGGTAGTTAGGTCTGCCCGACAGGGACAATAGCAGGGCTTGGACCCCACTGAGGGAAGTGGAGTGGCATACGAAAGGTGCCCAAATAGCAAGCATTCAAGGAGAGTTACGGGTGTTGGTAAGCTGGGAGTGCCAGGCAAGTTCTAGCATTGAAATTAGTCGTGAGCCTCCCTGGCGTCTGTTTATTCTGTCTTATAGACTTACTACAAGGGTAACAGTAATAGATCAAGGCTGATGTGGTGGTAGCCCCACTTGCCTTGTAAACATTTAGACCCAATTCTCAGAACCCATGGGAAAGGCCAGGTATGCTGTGTGACTCATCCTGCAGTTAGACAGAGGTAAGCAGAGCCCTGGGGCTTGATGGCCATCCAGCCAGGCATACTTGAGGAGGTCCAGGCCAATAGATGGCATTCCTGAGGTAAGGCATAATCCAGTCATGTGACTTTGAACAGCAGACCTTTAGGACTCCCAAAGGTCTAAGAGGGGATGAGCTTAGATAGCTCTCAGACTCCCAGGTGACAAATGGTGGAGCCTCCATACCAAGAATGTCAATAGAGCATTTCAGAATCTGAGGCAAGCGGGCGCTGTGGAAATTATACACACATATATGTATCTATGTATATACACATATGTACGTATATATTCATATATATACATAGATGTATATGTGTATATATACATATATACACATATATACGTATATATACACATATACACACACTCACACACACACACACACATATATGCAGAGAACTGCTCTATCCCACTGCAGCCTCCCCATGACAATGGATTAAAACCATGAGCAAAGCAAACCTTCCCTCCCCAGTGTTATCTGGGTCAGGCATTTGCCACAGTGGTAGTCTGTGAACTACAAATGAATAGCACAGGCCTGAGAGACAGCCTGCTGTGCTGAAGGCCTTTCTATAAAAGAACTCGGCTTGCTCCAGAGAAGTGAACAGATATGTGGGGAAAGAAGAAAGCCAACCCAGGGGTGCACTGCTGCGTATACAGCCGGAGGCAAGCAAGGCTCCATTCAGAAGGAACGTCTAAACTGTGGGACACACCTAAGAATTGTCCCCCCACCATGGGAAAGGAAGCCAAGCTTCATCCCCCAACTCCTGCCCTTCACAATGCGAAGACTGTGTCTAAGACATTAAGTGTCTGACATGTTTGCCTGCCCAAGGTACAGGCTAAGGATGCTTAGTTTCCAGAGGACCCCTCCTCAACCCCTGCCCCCGGTCATTGTCTGGAAACCAAGAAGACACGGGAGCTGACAGGCCACCACTCTGTTATAATATGTCAAGGACAAGCATCTGAGCTACCATATCATATGCAAACCAGGCAAGGGGTTAGCATGTAAGAGCACTGCACACTGTCTCTCCGTCATGGCAGAACATGACCTGTGAGGAATCACCTAGCAACACAACCTCCCCAGGGTCCCAGGCCTCAGAGTAAGTGCAGCGTCAAGATAAGTGTGTGAGTCAAACCTCTGGGCTTAGCAATACACTCGCTCTTCTGTGCCATAAAGATCAAAAGGATGAATCTGAAGCATTCCGTATCTTCCGGGTAAGAACTATTTTTTTTTATCAATTCATTCATTCATTCATCTAATACATTAGTATTATAGTGTACAATTCTATTATGTAATAGTCCCCCCAGATAAAGTCTTGGAATACTAAGGTATCATCTTGTAGTTGACCACTGGCCTTTAGATCTCCACCCGTGACAAGTGTGTCCTTGGAGCCAGGCTTCTTAGAACCCCCAGGAAGGATGCTCTGGGGACAAACCCCCAACAGATAACACAGAACTTGGTGTATCCAGCTACATATTCTCCTGACCTATCGTCTTTTATTTCCATGAAGAGATAAAGGGGACCCAGCTTGGAGGAAAAGGCCTGCCAAGAGTAGGCAGAGTAGGGGAGGCTCTTTAGAGTGTCCTGTTTACATCCAGACTCCAGAAGTGATGCCATAAATAATTCGCCAGGTCATGTTGGTGTCCTGTCTGGTGAGGACGCAGACTGCAGAAACTGCCTCAAGGAACATCCTGATGTTTACTGCCGTGTCCTTGGCCCCAGAGAACCGTAAAGCAGGCTCTGTTCAAGCGAGCAAATGGCTTTGTAGAAACTTACGCTTCCTTCTGGCTTTTCTCTTCAAAAACAACACCAGTCCCTTTGTTTGCAGTCTTGACAGCTTTTTTCAGGACACAAATCTACTGTCAGTGCCTCTGAGATTACAGGCTTCTCTATGGCCACTGAACTCTCCGAGGATTATACTTTCCTCTGAATTTCCTAGATCTTAAGGCTGCTTGGAAATTGCTCGCTACCCTGGTACCGATGACAGGATTGCTGTGATAATAATAATATCATCAACAACCATTGGCTGGGAGGATGGCATGTGTCAAGGTCCCTGTCAATCACTTGGCACACTCTCCCAGCTTTAATGCTCCTAACTCTTCTAAGGGCCATCTTTGTGCTGGATGCCACTGTGTGCCTGCAGATCTCCTCGCAGGACTGGAGCATTTGCTCCCCTCAGATGCTGGGAGCATTGCTACTTACCAGCTCAGTCACAATTCCTCCAGAAATGCCATCCCTAGGCAGGAAGGAACTACCTTGCTGAAGGTCACGTTTCCATCCCAGGGCCATCTGTAGCCAATAATTGGTGCAGCTCTTACCCATCCAGTGGGGGAGGATCCAGGTCACCCCACATCCAGGTGGCTGATGATACTGTGATTGGCTAAGGTCTCTGCTGCTCCCGCTCAAAAGTTCAGCTCTTCACAGCCCAATCCTGCGTCCTTCACCACCCAACAAGTGTTGAATCTTAAAACACTGCCTTTGAAACTTCCTCCCCAGAATCTGCTCCTGAAGGGCCCACTGCAGTGAAAGTGTGTCTACTCTGCGTGGAGAACAGAAACTCAGAGATGATGGGACTTTCGCAAGGCCCCCCTGCCCTGCAGGGACGGAGCACAGCATTTGTGTAGCGGGTGCCAAGTTTAAAGCTCCGTCAGAGGAGTCCACCCCCTCACTGGACAGCTTCTGCTCCTCCCATTCCAGGAAATTCTGGCCAGGATACCTGTTAGTTCCTCCAATGAATTCAGCATATTGATTCTTCCCAGCTCTTCTGAAAAGAGAAGAGAGAGCCACGGAGTACTGGCCCCTCTGGCCCTCCGACTGGCCTTATGACCATCTAGTGAGCATCCTAGCTGGTGGGACACAATGCCACACAGGGCTCAAAAGCTGCTGTAAAACCCTTACAGACAGTCAAGCAACTGTTCTCATCACCAAATTGATCACACCCTGAGCTCCCATTCACCAAGGGGTGAGAAACGATACCTCCACAGTGTTGTGCCTTCTCTCTCCTATATATGAATTGTCTCCATTGCTGAGTGCCTATGCAGAAGAGGTATGGACCCAGATAAGTGTCTTAGACTTGGCGTTGCTCTTTCTATGCTGCTCTAAACCTAGTTTTCTTCATCTCTTGTCAGGATGCTATAGAAATTATGGTCAAGTTTTGTAGGTTTTGTTCGTTTCCTGCCGTCCAGACCCAAAATAATCACACAAAAGCTGTATTAATTTAAACACTGCTCAGCCTATTAGCTCAGGCTTTTTATTAATCAACTCTTAGGTCTTAATTAACCCATTGCTATTATTTTGTACTTTATCTCGAGACTCGTGGCTTGCCAGTAGGGTTCCTGGGTGTCTGTCTTCAGCAGCTATGTGGAATCTCTCTGATCCTGCCTTCTTTTCTCCTCTCTCTCTGCTTGGAATTCCTGCCTTTCTCTATTCTGCCCTGTCATAAGCCCAAGCAGCTTCTTTATTTATTAACCAAAAAAAGCAACACATATACAAAGGGACTTCCCACACCATTTCCCCTCTTCTGTTTAAATAAAAGGAGGTTTTAGCTTTAACATAGTAAAATTACATGTAAAAAAAAAGATATCGAGTAAGAATTACAGTTACACTATTTATATCTACTTTATCTTTCATCATAGCTAAGGAAAACTGTTATTATAGCTATAAATTCTTCAACTCCATCAAAGACCCCAGAAGGATATGATATTACCTAAGTTAACAGGAAGTGGATTGTAAGAAACTTTCAAAACTCTAGAAATGACAGAGACATCTCACTACCTGGACAGTCAACCAAAGTTCTTGTGTAACATTGGGTCACCCATCCTCAGTCTAGAGACCTATAGTATCTGGCAGACTTTCCCATGAAGCAGGAAATTTGAAGATCTCTTTTGCCTTGTAATAACAAAGTTTTTCAAATGCTTTCTTCTGTGTCCTGCAAAATGTCTAGCAGCTCTTTTATGATGCAGGAATACCGAAGGACCACCTCACTTTTAGGCAGCTTCAGTAGACATTTTTCTGTGAGTCCTGCTTGTCCAGTTTATACAGCATAACATCAAGCAGTCCAGGCAAGAGTAGTTTCTTGCACAAATGGCTAAGAAACACTATAAGGAGCCTCTTCAATGCCCATTGTCCTCTTGAAGCAGATTGGTGCTGCCAGGAGCAGATGTGTCTCATTGTCATGAAAAGTCCTAAGTTTTTAAAACATTTTAAATGCCATATTCTGTTAGTCTTTGAAAGCTTTGGAGACTACCTCTTGTAGGGTAAAAGAGACAACTGGAGCAGGAAGCCTACCAATCATTGAGCACC
>JAQHUG010000267.1:1891167-1901338 GCA_028555095.1 Dicrostonyx torquatus | reverse complement strand
CAAAGGAACAAATATACAGAAGGACCTCCCACACCAAAGTTTCCTTTCCAACTAACCACAGTCCAGCCACAAAGACTCTCCCTCTTCTCTAAATAAATGCCACCCTCCATAGCCAGTAGAGAACATCTTCCCTTTAGTACCTACAGAACTTGGCAAGACACCACCTTCTGGCTCAAACAAGCTGTTCCCAACCATAAGACAGATACCTCTCCCACACCAGCCAATGCTGGAGGCATCACTTCTTTAGAAAACTCACACATGTCACCTCAAAGGGAATCACAACTACAGGAACAAATGGTCCCATGGGTTCCATGTTCGCTTTCTGCCACTGTGATGGCATGCCTGAAATAACAAACTTAGGAGAAGTAATGAGTTCTTTTCTTTCATAGCTTCAAAAGCCTAAGTCTGAAGCTTGTTGGATCCACTGTTCAGGGGCCAATGGAGAGTGGGGTATCAAGATGGGGAGTGAATGGTGAAGCAACGCTCTTCATATCATGGTAACTGGGAAGGGAACGAGAGAAAGGCAGAGAGGGAAGAGGGAGGGGTAGCATGAGGGACAGAGAGAGGAGGAGAGGAGTAAAAATAGTAGACCCAAGGAAGACGAGAGAAGGAGAAAAGGGAGAACTGGAAGAGGAAGGGAGGAGGGAAGGACACAGTGAAGAGAGAAAGTGATGGTGGACACTGACTCTATCCACTTCAAAGACACACCTGCAGTGACCTAACTTTTTCCCACTAGCTCCATCCCCTTACAAGTACCAAGAGTCAGGATCTGGGGACCAAGCCTTCAACACACAAGCTTTGAGGGATATTTAGATGCAAATCATAGTGCCTTCATTTTTTTCAAAGGCACAGCCAGTGTGTTGATTTCATATTCTTGTAGCATGAAACACACAAATGTATTGTCACATGGTTCTGGAGGTCACAAGTCCCAGATGGATCTCACTAGATATTGTGGTTTGTTTTAATTTAAATTTGTCACAAAATATATATTTTCTGGACTAAGGAGCCACTCCTGAAAAAAAATCCTCAATTAATTAAATCAGGAAGGCCCACCTCTATTCTGGGCATCACTTCCTAGTAGAGATCACAGCAGAAGGAAGACTGCTTGCCTTGTGGGTTTGGCTTTTCCTCTGGCTGCCAAGTTGATTTACCCTGCTGCTATGGCTGCTGCTGCTGCTGCTGAGTCCCTCACTGACATCAAATCAGGCTTTTGAAGGCTCTGACCATGGTCTTAGGTGGCTCCCCAGGAACCGTCCTGGATTTTGGAGCTAAACTGGGGACTGATTCTTCCTCCAGCCCACCTCAATCTCACCCTGCCTGTGTCATTAGCATTCTGCCTAAACTGAAAGAGGACAAGTGAAGATGGTGTCCTGTCTGAACTGTGAGTCTTACTTTTAACACTACCAACGCTGACTTGACTTCCTCTTCACCCTCCCTTCAATCCTCCTCCATAAATTTACCTCCTCCCTTTTCTCTTCTTAACTTTATACTTTTCATCTCAGCTAAGGAGGCAATGTCTTTTATCAGCACCTGCTGGGAGCCCAACTGTAATGGGCCCTCTCTTTTTCTGCATGGCAGGCACGATGATTCGAATAGGAAGTCTTTCCTACAGGCTCAAGTGTTTGAACGCTTGGTCCCCAGTGGGCAGCATTGCTTGGGAAGGCTGTGGGATCTTTAGAAGGTGGAGCCTGTCTGGAACGAGGCTTTAAGGCCTTCTGTTCCTGCCCCACTGTCTCTGTTTCCTAATGCAGATGCAATACGACCCACCAGGCTCCTCCCCGTGCTACCACATCTTCCCTGCAGCGATAAAGTATATCCCCTCAAATTGTAATCCTGAACACACCCTCCCTCCCTTCAATTGCTTCCTGCAACATATTTGATCACATCAAAGTAAGCAAGCAACTAATATACAACAGGAAAAACCAGCAGCGGCCAGCCCCCTCCAAATCCACACTCTCCTTTCTTTTCCACCTACAAGGGTGTCTTTCCCACAGTACCTAGCTCAACTCCAGAGGTGAAAAGGAACTCGCTTTGCTAAGATCACATAACCATGCCCTGAGACAATCACTACTACCTGAAGAAGAGCATTCAGTCAGTGGCCAGACCCGAGTGACCGGCAAGCACGGCAGATACAGACTGAGGAATAACCTCCGTTAAAGTACCTGCCTTGGTTAAGCTTGTCTGCACCCATGGCTCAAAGAACACTGGGTAACAAGAGTAAGGACATGGCAATCTGATGAGAACTGCCAAGGGTGGAACCCATTCTTTACATTCGAGTTTCACTTTTAAGGGCAAGCTTACGGAAAGACAGCTGACAAACATCAGGACCCCACCTCCAGACACCATGTAATCACACAGTTTACTGGAGATCTCACAAGCCAGACGACATAATGTTTCTCTGCAATTATCTGATTTTGTGTTGCATAATTTAGATGTTCAAGTTGTCAGGAAAGAGCACTTATCCATAAATATAAAATTATGGATGTGTATCATCCGGTTATAAGACAATCAGTAAATGGGGTGCTTAAGGGAAGTGTATAGTAATTACTAAGGCACGCTGTTTGGGGGCATGTTACCTAACCAGGTAATGAAATTGCTGAACGCGGGTTCCATTTAATTGTCACTCATTTGCAGACGGGAAAATATTCTACAGCTTTTAATCAAGTCATGCACTACCCCACTTTACTGCACATTAGGCAGAAGGTGGTTAGAATTCTCTCTCCTTTCCAGTGGAGGAGCTGAGGTTTCCTTCTCTGGCACAGAATCTAGAAATAAAGGTTATAAAATCTTGAAAAGAATTCTGCACCTGCCTTTAACATCTGTCTTCTCTGGACTACTCCTTAGGAGAACCTTACTTATAAGTTGCCTCAGAATTGAGATGGAAGAACACTGGGTACCAAAATCAATATCGCTGAGAGCCTACTACTTGCTGGATATTGTCCAGTTATCAGTTTTACCTCCTCTTGGTCACCCCCCATTTCGTAACAGGAGGACGTCCAGGGCTCAGGGATGGCAAGGTGTGTTCCTGATCCCATAGCTCCTGAGAGGCAGAGCCAGAATTGGAAATCAAGCCATCCATGTTCCGGCTGCCACAGCATGGACTTGGGAGCTGGCGACTGAAAGGAATGGATGCCAAAATTCCCTTCTGTCAGGTCCTGTGTCGACAAATTCTGCAGTTCTACTCAAAATTGGCACAAAGACAACATCTGGGGAACCAAGGCTCGGGGGAGCCCCAGCTCTGCTGGAAGGTTCTGTGGCTTTTAAAATGGAACCTATAGGAATTTTCCCGAATCTCTCTACACTTTATCCTGCACACAGGCCGCAGGCCACGGAATGCAGGTTTGGGACTTGAACTGCCTAAAAACAAATACAGACCTCAATCTCTCCAAGCTGTGAAGATCAGCAAGTGACCACCAGTGTTTGCCAAAGTGCTTGGGTGCAAGGTGAAGGGTCCGCCCTTATGGGAGCAAACATGGGCTTGGCGTGAAGAGATGCTAAGAAACGGGCTGGCTGAGATACCAACTACACTGTCATGAAGGGGGCACAGAATGCGTTCCTGTCAAAGGCACTGACATGTTCAGTGGAAAGCAAAGAAATAACACATGAAGGGGCTGATGTTCAGTGGGTAACGTCTGACAAGTTATGTGAACAAGCAAGCCAGAGTTCCATCACAAACTCCTAAGTGAAATGTGGGTGTGGCTGTGTACACCTGTCACCCCAGCACTCAGGGATGGAGAGACAGGTGAAGAGAGCCTTACATCACTGCAGCCAGCCGGCAAACCCAGCCCAATGGCTTCACCACAGGTACAGTGTGTGACCCTGCCTAAAAAGAACCGGAGTGGAAAACAGCCTAGGAAGACACTTGATATTAATGCCCAGCCTCCACATGCACGCTTACGCACGCACACACACACACACACACACACACACATGCTTGCACACATATGCACGCTTACAAACGTACAGTTACACAGATGTGCATGCTTACATGTGTGTGTGCTTACATGTGTGCATGCTTACACACACATACACACACACACACACACACATGAGCTAAGGTGTCCAGACAGAAATGAAGGGAAAGCCGGAAGTCTCAGATACAAATGTCCATAGAGGCCAGGTGGATGATAAAAAATCCTCAGAACCACCACAGCAGAGGGGATAGATGGGAGAGGGCGCAGTCCATCTGTCCCAGGGGACACAGCTGCCCCAAAGTCAGTTATTTCCAGAGGACTCCTGCCCTGCAGAGCAGAGCTTCTAGCTCTTGAGAGAAGCCAGCACTCTAGATTTCTAAAGGAAATCTCCCAAATTTTAGGTGTGTGATACAATGTATGCCTAAATATCTCCCAAAGTTCTCCTCTTCAGACCGCTGCTCCAAGGGGGCCCTAGGGAGGAATTTAAGTCTTTGGAAGGAGACTGTGGGACCCCAGTGTCATTCCCCTCCTCCCTCCTCTCTCATCCTTCTCCTTTCCTCTCCTTTCTCTTCTCTCCTTTTTTTCACTCACTCCTCCCTCCCCCAGCCACGAGGTGTCCAGCTTTGTTCTGCCACTGTCTCCTCAAACCCAAATCAACCTATAAAACTGAGCCTGGATAACCCTTAGCTCCTCATTATTACCTGTTTTGTCCTGATAATCTTAGGCATTTGTCACAGTAATGGGAACTAATACAGATGGCAACAGATTAAAAACAACCAATAAAGTAGTGGTCCACACAGAATACCTGCAGGCCGGATTACCAATATGGTCCTCTAATTTTCAGTTTTGGGAGCAATTTTTTCTAATATAGCCAGCTCTTACCCATTCCAGTCAAATGTGTGTGTCTGTCTTTGTCTGTCTGTGTGAGTATGTGTGTATGAGTGAGTGTGTTTGTGAGTGAGTGTGTTTTCCTCTGCCTCCCTTCATTTTGAATAACCAATCACATTCCCAACCCTTACTCCTGGTGATAATATCAAACTGATATTTCTGTTCTTTCTAGCACCTTCCAACCATTGGTCAACAACCTGGTCCTGGATCATCTTTGTCCCATATTCAAAAGAACCAAGAAGAAAAGCTATGGAGTCTAATCACAATAATAGTGACAGAGCCTTAAAAACTAGCGCTATTAACAGGACAGCATGTTCAGTACTCACGCCACAAATATGCTTGAGGTTCTAGGAATTATTCCTAGAAAGTGGAGATGAAGACCGGTCCCGGGAGATTGTCTCTGTGGTTGCCCTGGCTCAGCTCTGCTCCCTCTTTTGCACTGTGCTATGGCGCCACCCCTAAATAGTCAAGGTCTTTGTTTTACCCCTTTTCTTGTTCTGCTATTGTTTTCTTGATCTTATTTTCCGGAGAATCCCTTCTCCGCATCCATGTTCGCATGCCCACATTACCAGCCTAGGACAGGGTAAAGTGCAAGTTCAGGCCAGAAGCAGATCATCAAGCTTCACTCTCGGAAGAGCCCAGACCACCAGACGGTCATTACTCTCCCAGAGTTCTGGGAAGTGGCACAGAGTGAAGACTCCACACCACACTGCGAGAACTACTCGGGGTAAGGTGTGCATGCTCCCATCTGCCCATGGCAGAGAGAAACACCGTTGACGGACAGTCTGAATCTTGCTGGGGGCTTTTCAGACCAGCAAAGACTTAACACAATGGTTTTGACCATGACTGTACACTGGGATCCATGACCAGTGCCCCTCAGCACAAGGGCTGACAATCAGCATTGTGTAAAAGCTCTCCAAGGTGAGAACCAAATTGCAAATGAACGACAAAGCAGGCTTGGGCTCCGGTGTGAAGGAAAGCCCTGTCGACTGGAACTGTCCCCTCCACAAGAGAAGCTGTAGGAGTCCCTTGGTTGAATGACAGAGAAACCCAGCAAACTGATGCTGGGGAAATGGTTCAGTGGGCTCGAATGCTTCCTTACAAGCATGATGACCTGCACACTCCTCTAAGCCCAGTGCCAGCCTCACTAGAGACTTAACGAGACACCCTGTCTGGATGAAGTAAATTGGGAAATGATGGGAAAGACTGCCCATGGTCCTTCTCTAGCCTCTGTGCATCCCCATGCTTCCATGCTAGCACATACATGTACACAAATACCACGTAATACACATAAGTATTAAACTAATAGACAATAATAAATAATAGCTACTTTGGTTTGTTAAATAAAATGCTGAGAGTAACAGCATTGCCCAGTGTAGAAAGCTATTATCAATCGTTAACTTTTTATTTATTTATTTATTTTCGAGACAGGGTTTCTCTGTGGCTTTGGAGCCTGTCTTGAAACTAGCTCTTGTAGACCAGGCTGGTCTCAAACTCACAGAGATCCGCCTGCCTCTGCCTCCCAGGTGCTGGGATTAAAGGTGTGGGCCACCACCACCCGGCTCAATCATTAACTTTTAAATGATACTTTTGTTATTTCCTTGAGGGATCTCATACAATGTATTTGTTCATCTTCTCCCTTCCTCCTTCCGCAACTCCTCATAGATTTGCCCTCTCCATCCGAACCCCTCACCAACCCAACTCATCTCCTCCTCCTTCTCCCATTGGGTTCAACTACTTTTTTAAAAAAATATTTATTCATTTATTATGTATACAATAATTTATGTATACAATAATTCATTTATTATGTATTCTGTCTGTATATATGTCTGCAGGTCAGAAGAGGGCACCAGATCTCATTACAGATGGTTGTCAGCCACCATGTGGTTGCTGGGAATTGAACTCAGGACCTTTGGAAGAGCAAGCAGTACTCTTAACCACTGAGCCATCTTTCCAGCCCTGTTCAACTACTTTTGATAACAAGGCCTGCCCTGGATTGTGTTGACCTCTCAGGGATCATACCATTAAAGGGAACGGACTCTCTCTTTCCTGGCAGCTGTGGCGTCCATAGCTTATCTCAGTATCTTCTTCGTCAGTTCTTTCTCCCACGTAAGGACAGTCCTAACTGTCTTAGGTATGGTTTAAAATGAGTTATAATGGTGTATGTGCACGCGTGCATGCATGTGTGTGTACTCTCAAGTGTGCTCTTTCTCTCCCTCATACTCCTCAACAAGAACACCCAAACAATATCTTTGAGCCCTGTTTTGGATTTTATATAACGGATTCACACTGTGGTTGCTTTGATGGATTGGTTTTTTTCAGTTTGAATTTTTGTAGAGAGCTGTAATTAAGGTGTATGGGTTTTGTATGTATTATAATTTACTTGTTCCCATTGCTCTTGTAATAATAACCTGTTGTATTCCTGTGCCACAAATTATTCACTCGCTCAACTGTTGAGGGCATTCAGCCTGGTTCAAGCTTAGGCTACGCTATTGTTGTCTCCGGATGTCACATTGGAAAAGGCCGAGTGATCTATGAAGTGTTCGGGTCTTCATCTGGCTTTCCTCTGGTAGTTATGATAGCAAGGGAAGCCCTGTTTTCAGTTCTCTGAAGCCTGTCTGTCTTGGGCTTCAGAGCTACCCTGTGGAGTAGGCATGCAGCATCATTAGCTACGGTTTGCTTGTGAGCATCTCTGAGTTTTTTTTTTTTTCTCCGACACAAGGTTTCTCTGTGTTGCCCTGGCTGTTCTGGAACTCACTCTGTAGACCAGGCTGGCCTCCGACTCAGAGATCCACCTGCCTCTGCCAACCAAGTGCTGGGATTAAAAGTGTGTGTCACCACCACCCAGCCAGCTCATATTTTTTAATGGGACTGTGTGCCTCTGCTATTCGGTTTCTTCCTTTGTGCAATGCTCGTGTAAATCATAGTCAGACTGCCTATCTTCCAGCTTCTTGCTTTCCTGTCTGCTGTGTGTTCAGATGGTCCTACCCAGTAGCTCACCACTTATCCTTTGAGATGTTTTGTGAACATAGGTACAGTTAGTTGACTTCCAAAGTAGAGTCATCTTCCTCCAAAACCCACATGGCTAGATCACATCAGGGGAGGGACTTAGCTACTTAGAAGGTGTTTACGATTCAGCATGGCTGCCAGGACAGGAACACCTTTCTGCTCCATTCACAACATTTCCTGGCATGTGCCTGTGTTGTCTTTAAATTAAAAGGTGAGGGAAATGGCAGCTGGGTTATTTTTAGTCATACAACTCTCTAGAGAGACTGCATGGTTTGTCACCTCCTAGAAGAAAAGATAGAAGAAGCTGGCATCACCACAGCAGGCTGGGACAACTGGAACCAATGAAAGCACATGCTGCAGGGGGCCGCGAGCCCACGTATAGCAGAGGTGGGGCTGAGGCAGGGGAGGGGGCAAGTACCATCATGGCTGCAGAGTGTCCACAGTCTGAGTGGAGAGGGGTTGTAAGGGCTAGTACCATCATCAGAGGCCTGGCAAATGCAAGAACAAGGGCAGGGGAGTAGCTCAGTCAGAAAGGTGCCTGAGAAGTTCAGGTCCTGAGCACCCACATTAGAAAGCCAGGAGTGACTGTACACCAGGGAGACGGAAATAGGAAAACTTCTGGAACTTGCTGCCCAACTAGTGAAGCCTAATTGGTGAGTTGTAGATTCAGTGAGAGACTCCTTACCTCAAGAAATAAGCTGCAGAGTGACTGAGAAAGACAGCCAGCGTCAACATCTGGCTTCCACAGTCACGCTCGTTCACACGCACACCCCTGAACACACATGTGCACCCACACACCACAGTGCATGCGTTGACATGCAGAAACATGCACAAAGACACACGTAACATCAGAAAATAAGAAGTAAATCAGCAGGTTTTCTTACATCCCCCTGCCTCCAGCATCGCCATTCCAACAATGCCATCTTTCGAGGGCGGTGTCTCTCAACCTTCCTAACGCTGGGACCCTTTAGTACAGTTTCCCATGTTGTGGAGACCCCAGACATATTTTACTTCACAGCTGTAATTTTACGACTGTTACAAATCATAATGGAAATACATTGGGAGATAGAGGCTTGCCAAAGGGTCGTAACCCACAGGCTGAGAACCACAGCACTGGAAACCATTATCCTGTCACCCCTACAATTCTGCTGCAAGGAGAGCCACTTCCTAGAGACCCCATGGCTACTGACAAACAACGAACACATCAGCCTCAGAGACAGATGTAACTTTGGCCATTAGCTCTGTCCAGGCTGGCCAGCCAATGAGCTCCTCTAAACTCAGTTTCTCTGTCTTTAAGGTGGGGACAGTAACCAGTAACCTCAATGGACTGAATAAGATGACTTATGAGTCAGCGTTCTAGCAAACTAGCCTCACTCTGAGCAAAGTGTGTGTGTGTGTGAAACACATACAGAAAAACATTTGCAGGGTGCAGGGGGTGGCTCACATCCTCAGCACCCTACGTAAATGCCATGTGTGGTCATTCATGCAACTCCAGTGCTGTCAAGGGCAAACACAGAATGGGGATTGCTGGCTGCTAACCTCGCTCCAGGTTCAGTGAGAAACCCTGTCTTATGGAAATAGGGGGGCAGTGATGAAGTAGGACATCCAATGTTCTCCTCTGGCATGCATGCAATCGTGCACATGTGTGCTCACACACACACACACACACACACACACACACACACACACACACAGAGCATGACAAGTTCCTACAAATGCAAGGAGTGGTGTTGCCCTTAACAACCCAGCCTCCTTGCTGCAAACCCAGAGTTAGTAAATTCACATTCACCAAGTCCCTTTGTCTCATTCCCAACTGTCTTCCTGCCCCCACCAAGGGTTCTGCTGTAGCAACCCTTTCCAACCAGCTCCTCTGACATTGGAAGAGTCACTCCATGTATGAGCCTCCTTCCTCCATGTCTTCTGCAGCTAGGCACCGGGAACCAGAGGGAGGCAGCCTGTCGGAGTGAGTGCTTCTTCTGCTGTGATGGCACAGTCCTAATGAATTTATCTTGGTAATAACGTGGATGTCATAGGCACTTCCACCCCATGCTGGCACACTGCCTCTGCCAGAAGAGCTGCGGGATGCTTGCACAGGATCATGCCCGACTTTGAAAGTCTCCCTCCCCACCCACCTTTCCAAGATGACTCAGGCATTTCTGAGGACTAGCTGCTCCATTCTCCTCCCTGACCCACCACTGCCATATTTCCATCCTTAGAAAGATCCTGTGGGTCCATAAAGGCATCCTTGGGACCTCCTTCTTAACCAGCAGCCTCTAGTAGAAAGTTAGGCAGTGATTCAGAATTGTATGAGACACTTTTCCTTAGGGAGACATATCACACACACACACACACACACACAC
>JAQHUG010000267.1:1800149-1825362 GCA_028555095.1 Dicrostonyx torquatus | reverse complement strand
AAAAATACCAAAAAAAAAAATTCAAAAGATTCAACAGGTTGAGAAAGACTGCTTTAAGAGAACCCAAGTGTCCAAACAACTATGCCAACTAAAATAGCTCCAAAATCAAAGGTCCTTGGAAGGATGGGAGCAAAGTGACCTGTTGAAACCCATTGGTTTGAAGTATTTACTAATTAAACAAATACCTTTGTGGCTGCTCTTTGTTTTAATAGTGTGTGCATATGTGTATGCCCATGCATTTCATGTGTGTTTGGAAAGGCCAGAGAATAGCTGGCTGGAGTTACGCCCCTCCTTCCTTCCCTTGTGTCCTGAGAGTCACACTCACAGACAATTCCTTCACCTGCTGAGCCATCTCCCCACTGATGACCCAAGTGTATGAATATGGGACCCAAGGCAGCCTGGCCACACATACTGGGCCCAGGCCACATAGCTGCCATGGCAGGCTTGATGCAAAGTAACCAAAAGAGTAGGCCTGCGTTTCTTGGTTTACTGGCAGGCAACACTGGGTTCCAGGAAAAGCCATAAGCTGACACCACCCAGGGAGGGCCAGCATCTAAAGGGAAGTGCCTGACAGCCCAACCATTAGATAAAGTTAGCAAATGTCCCTGAGCCCAACACACACCTATTTCCCTTTTGCCAAGGCACCCCTAGACAAATGTCAGCCAATCAGGGTCCTGAACTCTGAAAATCCCCTCACTCCTGACCTCTTGGTATGATAAAAACAAAAGCAAAACCCTCCCCCGCTCAGACTGGGCACTCTCTGTGCACCTGTGCACTGGACAGATGGAGTCTAAGCTCTGGCTCGGATAAAGGCTCTTTGCTTTCGCATATGGATTTGGAGCCCGTGATGGTCTTTGGGGGACTCTGCCATCTGGGCATAACAGTGAAACTCAGCATCACACAAACAAGAAGCAGGCACGGGAGCAGAAGGAAGACTTGTTGCGAGGGAGAAGGGTTTCCCTGGGAGAAGTGAGAGTGGATAATAGGGTGTGAAAAGAACCAAACTACATTACATGCATGATACCATCAAGGAATAACAAAGAAATTTAAAACACATATCTTGGAAACACAGAAACCTTTTCTGTGTAAAACGTATCACATTTTTCTGTTAATTGTTACTTACTTATGTGTTTAACATCTGCCCCTCCCAAACACTATCTGAAACAGACTCACACCACCCTACACTGCAGGGCCCTCGCTAGGACTGGAGATTCAGCTGGGGAAAAAAAAAAGCAGATGTGGACAGAAATAGTCGAGAAAATAATCACAGATATAACAATTATGTCCAGGGAAGCGTGTATGGCAAAAGAGGGTAATGAACTATGAGGAGAGAAAAGAGGTCACACAAAAGACACCAAAAATCTTTTATTTGGTGGCTGGCGGCCTGAGCATTCCAGGAGCAGAAACGCCTACCCAGGCACAGACATGAGGCCCGGCCCTGTGCTCAGGAGCCCAGCCGGCTCTACAGGTGCAGGTGTGAAGTTGGTGTGGAGCTAAGCACAACCCTCAGGGCTCACAGCCGGGGGTGGGGTGTGGGTGCCACTCTTTGCTCTGTGGGCACCGTGGATGTGGTGAAGGATTTTAGACAGCAGCCTTGTGTTGTGGACTCTGCATTGGTGGAGAAATTATTCTGGTAATTGTAAGTAGAGTCGCCTGCAGAAGGTGAACTCAAGCAAGCAGGCAGGCTCAAAACAAAATGTCTCCTGCTGTCAAAGGAGAGCACTTCTGACTCCACCTTCCTCCCAGGCCACTGTCATTAATTGGTCCCCTGCTGGGCCACTCACCCAGGTTTCACTCAGTCTGCTGTAGCAGAACACCATGGAACAAATGTTATATATTTAAAAAAAAAATTGTTTGTTTTATCACAGTCGTGAAGGCAGGAAGTCCAGCACCAAGCTTTGCAAACTGTGAGCATAGGCGTCTCCTTTTGGTGCTTTTGGTGGCTGTGCAGAAACACTCTGAGCAAAACTTGAGGGAAGGGTCCAGCCCGCCGTTCCAGGTCATCGTCTGTCCCTGAGAGGAATCCAAGCAGAGACTCAAGCAGCTATTTGAAGCAGAAACCCTGGAGGAATGTTTCTTGCTGGCTTTCTTAAAGGCTTATAATAAGCTAGCCTCGGCAAGCATCCCGAGATCATCTACCCAGGACAAGAGTTGCCCACAGTGGGCTGGGCACACTGCAAACAACCAAAATAACCAAGACCGTTCCACACAGATGTGTCCACAGAAAACTTGATAAAAACAATTATGAAAGTAAGACTTTTTTTTTTCCAGGTCTGTCGAGTCGGCAATGCTAGCTAGTGCAGTTAGCATCGTCGTTGGCGTGTTACTTAATCCCAGCATCACCGAGGCAAACAGAACTGAATCAAAAAGGAAGTGTTCCTTCTGCTCGTGGTTTCACGGTTCGGTCGTCTTTCTTGGCTGCCTGGGATTCTGCGGAGACCTGGTATGATGACAGATCCTAGAATGACCTGGAAAGAGTGTTAGCGAGGCATTATTTACATTGGATTGTGCTCTGGGCAAATCTGTAGAGGACTGTCTTAAGTAAGTTGATGGGAAGGCCCAGCCTGACTTGTGGACAGGTACTGAACGGTGTTAAGAGTAAAGAAAGCTAGCGGAGTGTAAGGAAGCAGATGAGCATGCGCACACCCATCTCCCTCCGTGCCTAACTGCAATGTGACTGAGTTTCTGCCTTGTCTTCCCTCCTACGATGGACTGTAACCCAGAATTAAAATCAACCTTTCTTCCCTACACTGCTTCTTACCATAAGATTTCATCACAGTTGAAAATATGAAATATTTCAAATATGAAATGTGAGCACTTAGTATTTTGTCTGTCCGTTTGTTCAGATTGTGACTCGCTACATAGCTCAGGCTGGGTGCACCGCTGCACGGCCGTATCCAGTAGACCTATGTTAGGGATCAAACGTCTGTGGTACTCCAAGCATCTACCAAAAATCACCTATAGAGCTTCATGGTAGTGGAGGAGAATTGCTCACTTCATACCTGACGGGAAGAAAAAAGACAGGAAGGATGGGGAGGAAGATGACCCACCCCCAGTGACTTGCTTCCACCAGCTAGGTCACTTCCCCAAAGCTTCCACAAGCATCCCAAATAGCATGTCCAGCCAGAGACAGGGTGAATAACCATGTGCCCGAGAGGACAGTTCAGACACAACAGTTGGGTTCTCTTGAGAGCTCCCTTCCCACCTGCAGATACTGCCTTCTTATGTCTTTACATGGTGGGAACAGGAGGACTCTGCTGTCTCCCTGTTCTTACGAGGATGCTTGATGAGGCCCCTTGGACATCCTGCTCCTTCCCTAAGGGTTCAGTGTGAATTCGGGAAATGACGACTCAAACACGCAATAAACATCTCCAGGCCCTGAATCACAGCACCTCAGGAAGCAGAGAGGAGAGGCTGGTGAGTTCCGAGCAGCCTAAGCGTCTTCAAACATGAGAAAATAAAGTTCTCCAGTATCAAATCTCCTTAAAGTCACGAGGCCTGAAGAGCTAAAATCAACCAAGACATGACATTCACTTTTCCCGCTACCAAGCAGCTTCCAGTGTTTCCTCTTTGAAAATCAAAATGGACAGTGACTGGGACACGGATGGTGTGTAGGGGTGGGGAGCAAGACAGCAGAGGCTCCCGAGAAAGCAGGCTCCCCCTTGACTGCTGCACCCTAGCACAGTCATTGACTTCACACCTCCCAAAGACTTTGCCTCTCTGCTTTCAGAAGAGAGGATTTCAGCAGGAGACTGGCATAGGATGAAACAAAACGGCAGCCTAGGACCTATGGAAGTAGCTTAGTTGGTAAAGTGTCTGCTTAGCATGAACCAAGGATGGGATCTGATCCTCAGCACCAAACAAAACCAGGCATGGTGGCACACACGTGTAATGCCAGCACTCAGGAGACAGAGAAAGAGGATCAGATACTCAAAGTCATATTTGGTACATCCCAAGTTTGAGGCCAGCCTGAGTTACATGAAACCCTGACCTGAGAAAACAGTAACAAAGTTGGCCTATAAAACGCAACCCTCAGCTGCTTTACTGGGGGGACATCAATAAATAATTACTGTCTTCTTATCAATGAGCAGACTTCTTTGTGATCTGCTCAGCTTCTGCCCTCCCTCGCCACACACCAGTTATACCAAAGCAGGGCAGGAATCGTGAAGGCTCCGTACCAGAGCACAGAATATAATAATCACCATGCTAAAAGCCCAGAACTCGCTGGCTTCATGCTGTGTTGTGGGATATTTGTGCATTGTGTGAATTTGTATTCGCTGTCATTGGCGTAATAAAATGCTGAATGACCAATAGCTAGGCAGTATAGGTGAGGTTTCGGCGGGGGGAGGGGGGAAGAGGAGAAGGAATCAAAGTGCACATGAAAGACACAGAGAGGACACAGGAGGTGCAAGATGGAAGAGAAGTAATGACATGTCATAGATTATAGATTAATGCAAATGGGTTAACTTAAGTTAGAAAAGCTAGTTAGGAACAAGCCTAAGCTGTATGCCAGGCTTTCATGATTAATAAGAAATCTCAATCTCTGATCTGGAGGACAACAAAACTGACCCTTCCTGAGAATCACAAAACATCCCCTGGAGAGCAAGAGCTCTCAGTCACAGTGATTTGGGCAGTGTCTGAACACTGAGCTTGTCTGATTAACACAACCAAGGAGGCACATCTATCATCCACCGGGAAGAGACCAAGTCAGCTGCTGAGCGTTCTCCAGCACATGATCTAAGCTCCTCCAGAAAACACTGTCCAGAATGTCAGGGGGGCAGGAACTGAAAACCTCCCCTCTGGATAGTGGTAAAAGAAACCCAGGTGACAAGGTTAGCGAATCCGAAACTGAAATGCTCGTTGAGCCCACATAGTCTGCTATCACTAGACAAACCACTTGTTGTTTCTGAGACAATGGTATCCCAGAGTGAGCAGCCCCAGTTTAGGAGGGGACAAACAGCAATGGCTGGGATAATGACCCCCAGCCATCCTCCCACCACTCCCTACTAAGGAGGTTGGCAAGAGGAAAGCAACCATCTTAGCTCCACCGAGTGGGAAGCACACCCCCCCCCACCAAAAAAAGACAAACTACTAAGGACTAGTGGTGTAGGAGGGTTCTTCTATATTTTGTGTTATTGTCATTGGTTAATAAAGAAAGCTGCCTGGGCCTTTTGATAGGGCAGGACTTAGATAGGCGGGGAAAAGAGAACAGTATGCTGGGAAGAAGACTGGGTCAGGGAGAGAGCCACCATGAAGCCACCAGGGTCAGACATGCTGTATCTTCCCGGTAAGCCAACTACCTCGTGGTGACTTACAGACTATTAAAGTGGGGTGAAATAAGATGTGAGAGCTAGGCAATAAGAGGCTAGAGATAATGGGCCAGGCAGTATTTAAATGAATCCAGTTTGTGTGTAATTTGTGTGTTCCAGGTATAGCCATGCAGCCGTGTGGCTGGGAGCCGGGCGGGACACAGCCCGCTGCTCCCGCTCCTCTTCTTGCAACAGACTAGTAGTAACTTTGAACACATTTTCTTCCGAACTCATTAGTTGGGAAGCCATTTGCTATGGATTTAACTGTTTTGAGTGTGTATCTATCTCTTCTGTGCCCCACTCAGCCTATTTTACTAAGCGTTTCTAGCTCAGGCTGAAACTGGTGGTTGAGGCATCCCGGCCAAGCAAGCGAGAACTGCACACAACAGTCAGAGCTCAATACTGGAGAGACAGCAAGGTTCATCCAATGCAGTAAAAGCAAAGGACACAGCCCTGGGGTGAAGTAGAATGGCAGGAGGGGAATGAGGCTGTGTGTCTGTTGGGGTTCCCTGTTGGGACATCATCTGTCGGGGTCCCACACTGGGGTGGCATCTATCGGGGTTCGCATGTTCCAAGGTAGGGGGCGTGAGGATTAGAAAGAGTAGGCAGGAGGAGCAGGGATACGAAGTAAAAGGAACAAAGACACAGAATAGAACCGGGAGGGCGATCCAGTGAATACTGAATTGGCCCACGTTTATTTTCCATACGCTTATATACCGCAATCCAAGTGGGGGGGGAGAAGGCAAAAGACTGCTTTAACACGATACAAAGGTCAGAGCAATTACGTGCTTCAATACCTAAAGCATCAAGCAACCATACCCTGAGTTAAGTAGTCTGTTGCTTAGGCAGGACACATAACAACCACAGCTTAGACCGAGCATCCTGTAGGCAGCCACTCTCTGGGTCAAACCTCCTGTCACATCCTTGAAGAAGCAGATTAGGCCTGAACTCTCTGACCTTCGGTCAAGGTGGAATGGACCCACTTCTGTGGGTTCTCACGTGTGTCTCCATGGATGAATTCTTCTTTCAGTCCTTGTCCACATCTTGGCAACCATTGGTGTCTAACAATTAATCCTTTAGGGGCAAGCCTGTTGTTTATGGAGAGGATTACACCCTCTTTGTCCACGCAACAGCTGGGTTTTACAAGCCAGGGACCCACTTGGGTGGCCAGCTGCCAGCTGACGTTATAGAAGACACCCCACAAGGAGTCACTCTTTTGGAAGCTGTCATTTATGAAAACTGGAAGAAAACCTATGATGGAGAAGTGTCAGGCGGTGGCTTTCCCCAGAGTGGCAGTCAACGGAAAGCTTTGCTTTGCCCTGAGAAACGATAACTTCAAGTCAGATCTCCTCAGGGGAGGTACTTCTTGCCTGGAACAGCTGTCTGAGGAAAGCCAGATGAGCGTGGAGACAGGCCCACAGGGATTCACTGACAGTTTCCCTTGTAGCATGTCACGCTCCAAGGAGAAGGCAAAGGTTGCCTATGGGCTGAGCCATAATCTAGATCTGCTGTGGCCTCAGCTTCCACTTATCCAGTCAGATACATATCAAGAGCCAGATGTGGGTAGACACTCTGTATTTCCTATGTGTTGCACAGATCTTGTGATCTCTCCAGTGTTGAAACAGTAACTGTCATGTGCACTTGCCATCAGATGTGGTGGTGCACACCTGTAATCCCAGCATTCCACAGGCTAAGGCAGGAAGATTGTGAGTTCCAAAGTGATAAAAATAATAATAATAAGTTAAAAATAAGACCGAGGTGGTTAGTTCCTGACAAATGACACCCAAGGTCGACCCATATGTGTACATACACATACAGAGAAGGAGAGGGACAGACAGACAGACAGACACCAAAATTCTCCACTTATAAAGTGTAAGATGACAAAACTCTGAAGCAGTCAGGACTGAGCCTCACACCCCCTCCCATGATCATTTACATAAATGACATCAGGGAACAAAGTATCTGGGCCTTAAAGCACCGGCCTCTCCCAGAAACTAGTGCCACCCTCTGCCCACCGCTTGCTCACAGATTAACTCTCTGTCCTTCCAGAAGGAGTCCCAGTGCCCTTGGCTGTTTCCGCAGCTTTGCACTGGGAACCCATTGCAATGTGTACCTAACATTGCGAGAACATCCCTTGTTTCTTTTTGAAAACACAGAAGTTGTAAGCCTGGGTTTGCACGTGCGTGCCTCTGATTTTTTAATACCGAGCCTACACTCGGCATAGCAATGGATCTGCTAGAGTCAGGAGCCACTGCTCACCCTTGGGTGACAGCAGGCCTCCCCCAACATGTTGCCGTCGTCTGGCATCTGACAGTGTTTGACTTTGCAGACTCTGACTTGTGAGTTTCACCCAACACTGAGCTAAACATGAGCTGGCAGTGAAGGTGGCTGCCACCAAACACTAAAACAGAAAAGATGTCTCTGTTGTCTTAGGCTGCGTCAACAAAGGTGCCTTGCCCGAGAGAAAAGAGGAGCTATGCCCAGCCTGTATCCCACCAATAGGATCACCCACTTGAACACAAGACAATCATTTCAGAAGAGACAGGCGTTTCTGGGATTCTTGCAGGTGACAGGTGGATAGACTAAGGAAACTTCATTGTTCTTTTTTTTTTAATATTTATTTATTACGTATACAATATTCTGTCTGCAGACCAGAAGAGGACACCAGACCTCATTACAGATGGTTGTGAGCCACCATGTGGTTGCCGGCAATTGAACTGAGGACCTTTGGAAGAGCAGGCAATGCTCTTAACCACCGAGCCATCTCTCCAGCCCCTTCATTGTTCTTTTAGCTCAATAAATAGGCTACATGGAGTACATGGAATTCAAAGCCATCCTAAACTACATAGTAATTTCAGAGTCAGCCTGGGCTACAGGAGACCCTGTCTCAAATGATAGACTGTTGGTTTCTGAGCATTCTTCAGACATCTGAGGAGCACCCCCACGAGACTTGGAGAGGACACTGAAGGCCATGAGTTGATGAGAATGTGAAGTGTCTCCGTTTAAAAGGTTGTTGGGGTTAGGGGATGAAGTGGCTCAGCAGTTAAGGACGACTGATGCCAAGTCTGATGTTCTGTGTTGAATCCCCAGGAATGACTCGGTAGAAGCAGAAAGCCAACTCCAATAAGTTGTCCTCTGAACTCCACGGGCTCACTCACGGTGGTGTGCCCTCTCACGCACATGCACGCACACACGCACACTTACAAATAGAAGTTAGTTTCCTCGTTGCCGTGTTGAAGTGCAATGGAATGAGGAGGGACAAGCTCTCCATCACCGGCTCTCTTCACACTGAGGCTGGACACAGATATAGTTGGTGCATTTCATGGGTATGTTTCACAGCACAATTTTATTTTGCAGTATTATTTTACAGGCAAGCTGGGGGAATTAAAAGCAGAAAAGGGATAGAAAGAGAAGGAGCAATGAAGAACTGGGGAAGAGAAAGACGCGCAGATGGACCTACTGGGTTCCTACATGCAGCAGGGAACCCTCATTTCTCCATCCAGTATTTAGAGTCTCCATCCGCCCATCTCTCATCTGATTGCAGTTAACTGATAAAATGTGTTGAAAGCATGCCTCCCCCTGCTCCCTCCATTCCCTATCACTTCACAGATGCAGACTACACAGGAATCCCAAAACGTGTTGTGAAAAGGTTCCTCACCCCCAAGGTGACAGGAACTGCTAGGAGGCAGACCCCAAAGGCCCACTTCTGCCCGGCTCCCCATTCCTACCTCCACCTCCCAGAACAGCAAGTGGAGAGAACACTTCTTTAAAGAGGAGTCTCCAAGGCCACATGCAATGATGTGGCTCCTTTCTCCTTAGAGCTCTGATCCTGAGCACCAGTAACTGGGGCTGGGAGGTTTATCTCGTTTTGTAAGACAAGCTTGTCAGCGAGGAGAAGTAATGAGAATTACCCAGTAATTGGGAGTTACCTAAAAGAGCCAGCAGACTGGGAGATGAAGCCTGAAAACTGTGGGAGAAAAGTGTGTCTAGTCTCACCACTGGGCACCCTGCTGTGTCCCCTGTACAGGGATAGATGATGAATTCGGGCACAGGGGCTTTGATGTCTCTCCCAGGGACTATTTTCCCACCCTAAACCCACCAATGGGGTTTCTAAACACCGGTAATCGGGCACCACAGAGCACTCAGTCACCTCTTAAAGGTTCCTTCAGCACTGAACAGCAAATGGAAACTCAACCTCATCGACCTCACTCAACAGTGCTTCATCTTATGGACCCTGAGGACAAGCCTTCTTCACCACTTTGAAATAGCTTTGGTATTGGGATGCAGTTCCCCAAAGCAGACCCTAAGAGAAAGGACTGGGGACAAGTGATTTACGGGGTGCATCTAGGAGGCAAAATGAGTCAGTGGATGGTGAGGAGGAGGGAGGAGCCATTCTTGTCTCGGGTCCCAGTGAGGAGAAGGGTCCTCGTAGCTAGATGGAGCTCTGTCCTGCTGAAGACCACTCAGCGACCCTGAGGACCTCATCCGGGACAAGGATCTAGGGTGACCATCAGCTCTGTTCACTTCCTGGAGAAGGAAGCTGTGACGTGTCAAGATCAGAGTAGCCTGATCTTATTCCAAAAGTTATTCCAAGGATCCATCAAGAGTCCTATCGTCAAGGAAACAGACACTGCCCACGGTTTGGCAGGATGGGCTATACACTGTTGCTGGGAATGAAAGATGGTAGAGTCTCTGTGGGAATCAGTATGGAGATTCCTCAGACATAGCATTTCCATCTGACCCAGCTCTCCACAGGACACTCTATCCAGAAGTGAGCTGCACTATAAACCAGCTCCAATGTCTGGCCTCCACCTGCCATACCTCCTTCCCCAAAGGCTTCACGACTCCCACCAGCTGAGTACCAAAGGTGTGGGGCTGAAGGAAAGTCTGTGTTTAATCTTCCTCCGTGTGAGTTCAGGCACACTCAAAAGCTGTGGCTTCTATGGCTAGAAGTAGAACTTCCAGGAAGCCAAGATCCTGACCAAACACTCTGGAAAGGGCCTAGGGTATCCTAAGCCTTGCATTGACCTCTGAATCACCACTGGGGCCTATGACTGAGGGAATGTGCATTCCTACCCCAGAGACTAAGAAACAACCTTCATGGGCAGGACTTCTCTGTTGCGGAATGTTTGATGGCACTATGAAACTCTGACTGTGTTAATAAAATTAGCCTTGGATCAAGGGACAGAGCCAGTGACTAGTTGACATAAATTAGCCATAGAGGGGATGGGAGAGCCAGGAAGACAGAGAGAGGACCAGGAAAGAGTAGAGAGGGACTTGGAGATTCACCAGACACAGGCAAGGAGGAAGCGGGCCTCAGGGTACTGAGCAGAGGTCACAAGACCATGTAGCAGAACATAGATTAAAATAAATCAATACATTTAAGTTCTAAGAGCTAGTAGGACAAGCCTAAAATTAATAAGAAATCCCCATGTCACTATTTGGGAGCTGGTGGTCCAAAGAAAGTCCAACTACATTTCTCAAATAAAAGCAGGGTTCCGTTATCAAACAGGGGACAATATGAAAGCGAAAACAGAGGCGCCAACTAAGAGAACGCCTGGCATTGAAACTTCTGCGGTGTCTTTCGCTTGGCCTCTGCTCCCACGCAAAACCGTCCCAGGATGATCTGCACGTATCTAGTTCTCTCCCTGTGGAGCACTTCATTAGTTCACTTGTGTGTACTTCTTCATACCCAGCTCCACACTGCACAAAGAACTCCCTGGGGCAAAGGCGGGGCCGGGCTGCTTCACACCAGGCACCTCCCAGAAGCCAGTGCTTGCCTTGCCCACAGCAGGTGGCTTCACACGGAATCCCCATGCTCCTTGGTTCCAGCAAGTCACAGAGCTGAGAGTGGCTCTCAGCTGTTCCTAGTCCCATCCGTGCCCGGCAGGGGTCAAGCATAGTCTGCCCAGCTATGCTCTCTACTGCGGGGGTGACACCAGGCTCTGCCCCCACATTCCTAGGTCTACCTTCGGACTGCCTGTGCCTGCTGAATTCTGCCTCCACGGTCCAGCCTGCAGCTCTGGCTTAGCACAAATGTCAGAGCTCTTAGCTGCAAGAGGCAGCCAGGTTCAAGTCACAGTTCTGCCGTTTAGCACGTCCGAGGGTGCTGGCGAGACTCTTCCTCCCGCGAGGCTCTGTTTCCGCACCGCTTATTAAAAAAAAAAAAAAAAATGCTTTCTCCACCTTACCTTTTGCTCCTAGGGAACGTTGTGTGAATCCTCACAAAGCCTTCGATAAACTGCCCTAGAATGTAGTGAGGTATAAATAAAGTATAGCTGCAAGTCAGAGATAATATTTGCCGTGGCGGGAGTGCAGGGAGGATTAGAGGGGAAGTAGGCACAGCACCTGGCAGACAGAGGGCGGCTGCCATTGTCATCCGCATCATTATTTTTGGTGAGACTGAATCTTGGCAAATACCTCCTCAGACATCAAGCAGGAAACCAATTTCCTTGAAAATAAATGTCACAGATATGAAAGGCTTATCAGGAAAGAAATAATCTCTAATCGGAACTCCATCCAGGGGTAGAGTCTGGCTGCAGCAGTGGCTTCGCGGTGACCCAGTGTGACCCTATAGGAAGGTTGAAAGAGGAGCTGAAGGCTGTGCTTCGGGCCAGTGAGCGACCTCACCAGGGAGACTGCAGGGCCAGGGGTGAGTCAGATGGAACCGGGAGACTGGGCACTGCCAAATGACTACAAGGAGAGGTGGGGAGGGGATATGTTCTCCATACCCACAACCAGGCAACTTACAATCACCTGCAACTCCAGTTCTAGGACACGCCATGCCTCTGACCTCTGCAGACACCTGCCCTCATGTGCACATTCCTACACACAGACCTACATACATATGCAGAATCTAAAATAGAAAAGTTGTTTTTAACCGTTTCATGCCTCACATGAATATATACCAAAAGATCAAAACAGATCACAAGCTTAGGCATAAAACGTTCAGCTATGAAATCTCTCAAGAGAGGAAAGAAGGAAAACGGAATGAAATCTTCACAACCTTGGGTTGGGACATGACATCAAAAGCAAGATTCAGGAAAAACATACTGTCCTTTGCCAATCTAAAGTGTTATGACATCATGAAGGGAACGAGAACAGAGCCACAAACTGGATCACAGTATATGTGAGGCAGATAACTAATAAGGACTTGTTTCCAGATAATTTCAAGAACCCTAAAGACTCAAAGCTAAGTGCTGGAGAGATGACTCAGCAGATAATGGCAACACAATGCAAGCCTGGGGACCTGAGAGTCACTCCCTGGGATCCATTAAAGAGAAGAGAGAACCAACTGAACCTCTACACACAGAGGAGGCACGTGCATGCCCTCCACACACATCCTACATATGCTACCACCACTACTAATAAAATAATAATAATAATAAATCTAATTTAAAGGCTGAAATAATAAAATTATGCTTTCTTAAGTAAGCAAAACAATTTAGTGAACACATATTAAAAACATCTATTAGGCAGACTGAGTGGGTTATATTTAGGGATATATATATATAATATATGTACATATATGCATACAATAACAATGAAGAAGAGAGGCCATGAATTTGAGAGAAAAGGAAAGAAGGGACTATGGGAAGATTTGCAGGGAGGACAGGGAAAGGAGAAATGTCGTAAGTATATTCTATTCTTTTTTAAAGTTTCATACATGCACACACACACACATAAAATCACAGGACACACGCTAAGTTGTTCCGTGGCACTGGCCATTAGAAAGAAGCAGATTAGAATCATGATATACTATTAACCTCCGACCGCGCTAGCTAAAGGTAGAACTGCCCATTACAAGTGTTGGGGGCTAAAATTCTACAGGTTTGAAATTCATATGCACCTGTAATTCAGTGAAGGGACGTGACAGTCACTTGTCTTATAGGCTAAGATTTGTCCCACTCCTTACTTGCCACTGACCTTGACAGTTGTCCCATGGTCCTAGCATCTCCAGGTGCCAGCTTCTGTCCTAGTTTGGGTTCTGTTTCTGTGATAAAAACACTGTGCAAAGCCAACTTGGAGGAAGTAAAGGGTTTATTTGGCTTACAAGTTGCCGTCTGTCATCACGGGAAGCTAGGGTAGGAGCTTGAGACAGGGACGTGGTGGGAACTCAAGCAGAGACCATGGAGGAACACTACTCACTGGGTAGCTTCCTCTGGCTTGTTCAGCTCCCTCTCTTCTACATCCTAAGCCCACATGTCCAGGGATGGCTCTGCTCACAGTGGGCTGGTCCTTCCAAATCAATCAGCAATCATGAAAACGACATACCCACAGACGTACCCACAAACCAATCTGATTAAAGGGAATCCCTTCCTAGGTATGTCTAGATTTGTGTGAATACTACAAGATGCTACCTCAAGGTCCTGCTGCTTTGGGTGGAGGTTGATTTAAATGAAATCCTTTGTTCAAGTTGCTAAGGACAGTATTCAGGTAGTAAACAGCTCACTGGCCAGTGTGCTCCCATCAGAAAATGTTGCTATTCATAAAAGCTGTGTGATGCTGTTTAGCTCCCAGTACATACACGGTGCATCCTCTCAACCCTAGGAAGGAGCAAGGAGTCACTCAGTTGAAAGGAAATATGCCTAAGACCAAATAGACACATACTGCCTCCCATCCATTTGGGGGTTCTAGATCCCTTGGTTCCCTTTGGTTCCTTGTTCCTGGACCACTTGGGACTTTGTCACATGGCTGTTATTGAAGACAGGTCTGACAAGTCCCCAACACGGGTGGCTGGCCTCAGCATATGGAGGTATTTTTAGGAGTTGATCTCCAAGCATAGACAGATGTTTCTTAGCTCTTCACAGTGGGGTGTCTCCTTGAAGTCTGTCCTGTTACCCACATTCGGTCTCCAGAACAGCTTGGGGAAAGAAGCAACACTGGGAGATGGAAGATGGAGGCAGACGGTGGGTTCACCTGACCCTACTCCGTGAAGTTCTGGGCCAATGAAAGACCTTGTTTCAAATAAAAAGTGGAAGGTGCCTAAAAAATAATGCCAAAGGTTATCCTCTGAATTCCACATGCCTGAATCATAAACGAACATGCAAACACGCATACAGTCACCATTTGGGGTACAGCCCAAATGGTGGGCAGTCACAGTTTGGGGTTCAGCCCAGCATGGTGGGCAGTCAGGGGTACAGCCCAGCATGGTAGGCAGTCACAGTTTGGGGTATAGGTCATCATGCTGGGCAGCCACAGTTTGGGGTACAGCCCAGCATGGTGGTCAGTCAGGGGTACAGCCCAGCATGGTGGGCAGTCACAGTTTGGGGTACAGCCCAGCATGGTGGACAGTCACAGTTTGGGGTACAGCCCAGCATGTTGGGCAGTCATGGCAACAGGAGTGTGAAGCAGGAAGACACACTGCAGCCCCTGTCAGATGAATGCTGATGCTCAGATCACTGACTGTCCTTCAGTCCCTGACCCCAGCCTATGAGATAGTACCACCCACATTCAAAGTGGGTCCTTCCTCCTCAGTTAAGCCTTCCAGGAAACACTCTTGTGAACAGCACATCTAGAGGTGTATCTCCACAGTAATTCTAAATCAAGTATGTGCAAACCCCAGGTTCCATCTCCATCACTAAGAAAAACATTTAACCTTTAAATTTGGGGGATGCATTTTAACGATATTTGCATATTCGGGGAGTTTCAGTGCTTTGGCATTTTATCTGAGATGTAAATATTACAATGAACATGTCAAATTCAAGAAGTCCCTTGCTAAAAAAAAGTAAAGTAGAACTTCCTTTGACGTATCAAGAGACCCCAGGGAAGTCCACACCGAGGACCAAAAATGATGAGACAACACCATTGAGCGGGGACTTCCCTGCTGCTAGTAAAGTCAGAGCTGGGAGGACCTCAGGGATTTGAAACACTTGGGAGCAGCCTGGCTTTGGGTGGCACTGGATGGGAGAGGGGTCCTTGCCCATCCTGGGACAGGAAGGAGGAGGAGGAAGAAAGTGCTGGCTGGAATAGAAAGGGGAGTGAAGAGACAGAGGAACAGGGCAAAAATGTGCAGAGTTGGTGAGATGGCTCCACGGGGGTAGAACCTGCCACGGGAGCAGGGAGACCTGAGTCTGAGCCCTAGAACCCACATGAAAAAGCCAGCCGTGGTGGCTCACACTTGTAATCCCACCACAGTGAAGGCAGTGACTGTTCTGGGCCAGCAACCTAGCATAATCCATGAGTGCCATGTTTCAAAGAACAAGATGGAGGGAGGACAACTGAGAAATGGCACCGAGGTTGACCTTTGGCCTTTACATTCACACATATACACGTGACATGCACTACACACACACACACACACACACACACAAGTGCACCTGCACACATATAAGTACATATATAGGCACACAAATACACAGAGAGAGAAAGTGGAGAGAAAGGGAATCAGAAAAAATGGATTTATTGCATACTTCTTGGTTTCAGAGTTACAAGGCTATACCATAGAAAGACTAAAAATCTACAAAGAAAGGTGAAATTCACTCGTCGTCTTCTGTGCATTTTACTCAAGGTCCTTCTCACCTTCTGTCCACATAAGAGAGATTTTTAAATGGGTTTATAGTTTGCGGGCAGCTTTTTAATCTAGCTACAATTTATTTCTGATACAATAGGATGGAAATTTAATTTTTTTCTGCCAAATAACAAAATGTCTAGTGGTATTAGGAAGGCGCACCTTTTCTTTTACACTGTGAACTTTCCTGCACAAGCCACCTGCAACATTATTAGACCCTACACTATGGTTCTGGCCTCTCTATTTGCACGGTAGTCTGGCATTAAAGGGCGCATGTCTGGAATCAGACAAGCCAAGGGGAGAAACCAGTCTACTGACTAGTTCTTCTGCCATGGCTTGTCCTGTGAAATCTCTCACCCAATCCACGCTCATCTTCTGTCCAGTTTCCTCAAGGTCCTTCTCATCTTTCTGTTTGCATGGCCTCCCAGGGCACCATTTCTTAGGCTCCTCTGAAGTTTCCCAGCCCCATGAAGCTCTTCTTTATACATTAAATGACCCTGCACTTTTCCAAGAGGCAATCCCTGCTGTTCTCATTTGTGAAAGACCCTCAAAGTGGAGGTCTTCAATGGAGTGCCCCCAGACTCAATAACCAGGCGGTCAGCTGCAACAAGCAAGAGGTTTATTTCTCAATTGTACAATCCGGTGCTGCAGCCCTTGGGAGACTGAGCACACTGAGCATCCCAGAAAACAAGTTTTTAAAGGCAAAAACCGCAAGTTTAACATGAATTATCATATAACATCCAGGATTGGTCTAGACTATCAAACCAGGGTTACAACAAGGGCAAAATTAACATAGTCCCACCTACACGTGTTTTTCTTAACTGAGTGCTCCAGCTGCAACCTGTTCTGGCAACTAGTTGGTTTCCTAGTGGGTGGGAGGTAGGGGAACAGACTAGGGTTCAAGTAACAAGCTTGTTTATCTCAGTGCCTTCCTATATGGGTGTCCTTAATTTTTAGGGTTGGGGTCTTGCATCTTGCACTCACCGAACAGCAAATACAATGGGGCCCAAACTCAGCCATCTAGATCCATCCCCAGATTCACAGGCCTCGCTGCAAAGCCCAAAGACATTTAGTGGGAGCAGGATGACACACAGGTCTGTCCGCATTTACAGGTCTCCTGGGACATACAGAAGTCTCACCAGTTTACCTAGAACATATAAGAGAAATAAACAATTGAGAGGGAACAAATGTCTTATTTACTCAATGTCTCTTTTCCCAATGTAACTCTGCTCTTAGACGGTGCCCTGTTGTCTCTTGCCCCCTTGTAGCTCTGTCCTTTGTAGGGTCTCCTGTTGCACTTTTCACTTTCTGTCTTTGTTCTTTGTGTGGTCTCCTGCTGTATCCTTACTTTGTATCTTTCCACACAGCCCTTCCAGTGGAAAACTACAGTCTCTCCAGCTACCTGCCCTGCCACAGTTTCAGATGTTCACATCTCAGGATGAAGCTGAAGATGCTCTGAATGCATTTCAAGGAACAGAGAAAATAAAGGCAGGGGACACTCAGTTTTATCCTCAGGCACCTCAGAGAAGAGATCACAGCTAAAATTTCTCCTCCATTCCTCTTTAAGATCCCTGTCTCTAAGCTAAGGTGATTGAGTTGCAGGCAGGGGGGGTGTGTCTGTCAAATGGCTTTCCTTCTTGTAGTCCGTTTGGGCCTCCTTTAGACTCCCTGTGTCTGATGTACCTGTGCCTCTCTATCTGCAGCCGTTATATACCCCTCTATATTAGCTACTTGGAGGACAGACTGCCTTTGGCTTGTACCCAGCTTCCCAACTTCCAAGACTTGACTCTCCAAGTAAGTTACTTCAATTGTTTGTTTCTTTGTCCTTAACTATGAAATAGGAATGGTTTTAATCATGCTTGCCTCACTGAGCAAGTGTATGGACTAGCTAATTTACCATAGTGGGATGGACAGACCAGCCAGCAGGTAAAGTGCCTGCTACACAAGCATGAAGCCCTGAGATCAGATCCCGAGCATCCATGGAAAGCCAGGAGACGCAGCGCGCGTCTACAGCTCTAGGCTAAGGCGGTGGAGAAATAGCGAGCTCCAAGCTCAGTGAATCTCTCAAAACCTTAAAGAACAATAGAAGATACCCAAAATTCTGCTCTCCTCATACCCTTGCCGCGCACGCACGCGCACACACACACACACACACACACACACACACACACACACACACTATAGGCACATGCACTCATATATAGATCCAAACACAGCAAGGGGGCTGACCAATTAAAAGCGATGAGTAAACATGAATTCTGATGGTAGACGTGGTGATGAGGAAGGAGGAGAAGCAGGTGGGGGAGGGTCTGGTTGATTCCTGAGCACTCATTGTTCTTGCTTCCCTGAAAACAGAGCTAGTGTCTCATTCACAAATGGAGGACTTCATCAATTTGACAAATAGATCTTCCCATCTAAAACAACTTGCCAAAAAAAAAAAAGATACAAAGTGAGTATTTGCTAAATCCTTGTTTGACATGAGTTCATGAGGCTGGATAGATGTCTCTGTGGTTAAGAGCACTTACTGCTCTTTTAGAGGACCCAAACTGGGTTCCTAGCACTCAAGTTGGGTAGCTCTCAGCTGCCTGGACCTTCTATGGTCTCCTCATGTGCACATAGATGCATACACACACAATTAAAAATAAATCTTTTAAAATTTTTAATGAGTCATAAATCTTATATCTTCCTCAATACTCAGCACTAAAGACGTGTCCAATTAGCATTAGTCAATATAATAAATTCATAAATGAACAGCCTTCAGAGAGAGTGCTAAGCCCATAGGTCCATCTTGGACTGCCACATTTATCTTGGTAACTTTCTATCAGGAAGGACATAGACCCTTATCTCCTGGCAAGGTGTTCGAAAGAAAAAAATAGGCCCAGTGTGTGGAGATTTCCAAAGAGCCAGTCATTAAGGGCACCCTCGACTTTAATAAGTACCTTTGGGTCTAGCTGGATTCCCTCTGAGAGAAGCCAAAACTGATTTGGCACTCTTTTGCCTTCTGATACACTTTCAATAGAGACAAAAGCAACTTTAATCCCCCTTGGACCTATAAATAATTCAGACCCATTTGTGTGTCACCAAATCTCTTTTAGCAGAAAACGTACAAAGGTCAGGGCCAGATAAATGTCTCCTCAATGTTTGTGCATAATGTCAAAGTGTATTTTTAGGGCAAATGGTTCAGAGAAGAGACCAAGAGAAATGTGTACAGATGCAGATATTCTAGGTAGAGTGGGGTGGGTTTTCTGCACAGCTTTTAGAGACGGATAGATCTTGCCTGCATTGATAACCTACCTGAAAGGGGTCTGGTGACCAAATGGCATGGTGCCACTTAAACTTTCTCCCAACTCAGAAATGGCACCAGGGTGTGCTTTACCTTAAGTTTCTTAAGCTTTCAGAATGTAGTGGTACTGAACAAAACAAACCAACTCTCCCTGTTTATCAGTTAGATACAGTAGGGGGAGAAACAGCAATGGACAGGACCAAGGGCATACATCTCTTGGCTGTCACTCTGGTTGTGTGATCCTGGGTAACGTACCTCAACAAAGCCTCCATGTCTCCATCACTAAAATGGAGGTAACTTCAAACCCTCTGCCTTAGTTAGGGTTTCTATTGCTGTGATGAAAAAATGACCAAAAAGCAAGTTGGGGAGGAAAGGGTTTATTCAGTTTCTACTTCCGCCAGAATTTGTCACCGGAAGAAGTCAGGGCAGGAGCCTGGAGGCAGGAGGTGATGCAGAAGCCATGGAGGGGAGCTGCTAACTGGCTTGCTTTGCATGCTCAGCCTGCTTTCTTATAGAACCTAGGACCACCAGTCCAGGGATGGCACCATCCACGATGGGCTGTACCCTCCCCATCAATCACCAGTTATGAAAATGTCCAGGAAACATTCACAGCCTGATCTTATGGGGGCATTTTCTTAACTGAGGTTCCTCCTCTCAAATGTCTTTACCTAGTGTCCAGCTGACATAAAACTGTCCAACACACCCTCTGGTTGTTGTGGATTTGAGTGTGAAATGTCCCCCAAAGGATCACGTGTTTGAATGTTTGGTCCCTGGGTGATGCTGATAATTTGGGGGAGGTTGTGGAACCAGGGGCTGGGTTCTGAGGTTTTATAGTATAGTCTCACTTTTTATTTACTCTTTGTGTCTCAACGGCAGATGCAATGTGACCAGCTGCCTCCAGTGGCCTGCCTAGGTGGCCCACCTGGAGCAAGAGTGCAAAGCCTGCCTGGGGTTCCACTCAGGCTTCTCTCTGCTTCCTGGTCAAGCTGCATCTCATCTAAGGTCCCATCACTACACTCACCTTCCAGAAAGTGAGCTCAAGGAAATGCTTCTGTCCCCAAGCTGGCTCCGTTAGACCATTTGTCCCATAGCTAGAAAGGAACTATCCAGAGATCCTGTGAGGATTGCAGCGGTGTGGTATAGACAAAGCTGGCCATTCTTGGCATGGAGTGAGAGCTCATTACAATCATGCAGCCCTTTGCATGTCTTAGGAAGCTGTTTCCGATGGCTTTCTCCAAACTTGCAAATTGGCTTTGTTCTGTTGGGAATGTTGATGGCATTCCGTCTTGTTTTCCAATCTGTGGCTCTACATATCTTGTTCAGTTCCTCTGTCCCTCTCTCCCTTTCTTATCAAGTCTTCGGATTTGCGGGTGAAAGAGAGACAGAAGACTATGTTCCTTCGACTTCTGATCCTAACCCCTCAAATCTACTGTCCATCTGAGAAAGACTCTGGGCTGCACATCTTCATGTAACAGAACCCCACTCTTAGAAAGAGTATTGAGAGAAAATACACATTTTCCAAATGGAAACACCAAAGCTCAGAATAGACGTGACCATCTCAGGAAAACCCCGTGGCCGGGCTTCCTGCCCTGGTGTCTACAGATGCCCAAAACATCCTAGGTAGACTTTAAGGAGCCCATGAATTTCAATAGGGAATGTTAGGGGAAGAGTTCCCATAATCTCTAGCTGAATGTCTTCCTTGTTTTCAGTTCACTGTGGGCAAAGCAACAGAATGTTTACTGTCTTGTGGCTTTGTCAGTGAGGGAGAAGCTGATAATCTTTCATCAAATCGCAGTTGTGGTAGTGTTGCAACTCAGCTCTCTCCCGCTGACTGGCTGACTGCTACTGTAGAGAGCTGCGTGCAGCCTCGCCTTAAAGTTGGCGCCGGTTTCCACCTTCCACCTTCCGGATGGTGAGTGGTCTCCATGGTAAAACAACTCCATATTTGGCTAGGCTTAGGATCTGGCTTGCTTCCGCGTACTTGGACCTATCCGCAGTGCCTACATGGCGTGCTGAGATTGGTCACCCAAAGGCTATTTAGGCTGAGGGCAGGGTTTTCCCAGGGTCAGAAGATTGTTCAAGGTTCCTGAATAAACTGCAGAAAGAAGAGCCCGGTGTCACATCTTCCTTGCTGGTCGAGCCGGTCACCATTCAACCCATGCTCTTCAAGAATGGCTATTGCCCCACCACACCGTGTTTGCCCACCTTCCAGAAACAGTCTCCCCCTTCTTCTCTACTACTTGCCCAGCCAGTGAGGACAAAAATGAGGAGAAAGAAGAAGAAGAGAGAAAGATGGAGTGGGAAGAAAAGGGGAAAGAGGAGTTTTGAAACCACCACCCTGGGCATTCCATGTGATTTGATTCACCGTCATTCTCTCTACCAGGTATGGAGAGAAGGTATGAGAAGCCAAGGGCTCGTTTGAAGCCACAGCCAGTAGAAAAAGAAGCGCAGCCCTCAAGCTCAGCCTGTTGAACGCTGAAGCACTGATTCACACTGCCCCTCCAACCCTGGCACCTACCCGTCTCTGCCAATAAGCAGTTAGGCTCCCGAAGCAAAATTACCACTATATTGCCGTATCTTTAATTTACCTAGAACGTTTAATGCCATGTAATTCATTTTATCTCACATTTAAAAGTTTTCTGGAGCAGGTTTAAGGTCAAGAAGGTTGTGTCTTGGACACAAGAGCTCCCATGCCTGTTAGGGATGCATCCACTAGATCAGGCCAGGTGTTGCTGCAATCACAATAGACACTATAGCTCAGTGACTTAGAGTAACCACGCACTATCTCTCGCTCCTGCTTCACATCCATTGAGGTCAACTATGGCTGTGCACCACAGCTCTTCTCCTTGAAGCAGATGCAATCTGGAACAATATTTTATCAGAGGGACCAGAGAATGCAAGCCTTAAATATTCTGCTTGGAAGTGACCCAGATCTCTCCTGCTCATGTTACATTAGCTAAGGCAAATTAAAAACTGACATCATTGGAGAACAGAAGCATTCCTATCCTCCAAGGAGGAAGAATGAATATTCTAGCCAATAATTCAGCAATCTCAGGGGAAGAAAACCCATCACAGGTGACACTTAACGCTGAAACGCTGACAGGTTTCCAGGTCAACCTCTGATGTATCAGCCACACGTTGTCAAGGGTGACCTTTGCTTTCTCTAGTTTGTACTCATCAGTGTCTGAGCAATTATTATAACAAATTGTCTTTGCAAATTATTGAAGAGGTGTTGTATGTGGGGGAGAGGTGTGCGTTGTAGGTTCCCAGCGCCTGGCTCAGCTCAGCTGCTGGTTGCTTGCTTATGCCCGAAATGAGAACATGAGAACGGTATTCATTTAAACTCTGCCTGGCTTATTATCACTAGCCCTTTCCCGGCTAGCCTTCACTTCATAAACTAACCCATTATAAAAGTCTGTAAGTCACCATGTGGTGACGTACCGGAAAGGTCTAACCTGCATCCACCTGCGAAGGTGGCTCGTGGCGTCTGCTCACTTCCTTTCTTCTCCTCCCAGAACTTCCGTTCTGTCTACTCCGCCCACCTAAGGGCTGACTTAACTATAAGCCAGGCAGCTCTTTATTTAACCAATCAAAGCACAGAAATACAGGTGGACCCGCAAGCAACCAGCAAAGAGGTGCTGCTTCAGAAAGTGTGATGCAAGGGGGAGATACGCCCTGTCCCCGTCTTCCTGTGGGCTTTGGAAGCTTCTTCAGGATTCTGGAACTGCGGGGTCATACAAAGCTTCTCTTTCCTCAACACAGCACAGCCAGGGTAGACTGGATGCTGGGCGCAGTCACAGCCATTCACTTGGTCTCTGCTATTCAGTGACGATTGTGAGCTCCAGCAGCACGAGGACCTGCACGGAAGTCTCAAACAGTCCTCAAAACCCAGCTCCCTGGGGAAGGGTCTGCTCTGCGCTGATCTTTGTTCCCTGGGCATTTACACGGCACACAAAGAGAGGATGTCAGTACAGCAAGATGGATTAGCAAAGGGGCTAAGGAGCTAGGCCGCCAAAATGGGTTTCTTCTTTCACCTTGATTAATGAGCAGGAGGCCAGGTTGAGCTTTTATCTCAGCTGGATCAAGCTGGACAAATGTTAATGATGTCATCAGGTGATGGATTTTCTCACACCTTCACTCACTGAGCCGTGCAAGATCCATCAAGCCTGGGACAAGATGGGTGAAGAATGAGGAGCTGAAGGCTGCAAGAGAAATGCCCTTATAATCAACTTGCTGAATGACACCAGACGTCAGGTGGTGGGATAAAGTGGAAAGAGACTATTCAAAAGCAGTACCCATTAGCAAGACCCTACCCAAGGAGTGGAGCATCAGCCAGACCCTGCCCAAGCGTGGTAGCACTGGGAGTATGGGTGTTATTAGGCCGGAGTATGTCAAGCTCCTACTTTGGTTTTATTTTTATTTATTTTTGTTTGTTTGTTTGCTTGTTTTGGTCTTTCTATCTTTCTAGACAGGGTTTCTCTGTAGCTTTGGAATCTGTCATGGGACTAGCTCTTGTAGACCACGCTGGCCTTGAACTCACAGAGATCTGCCTGACTCTGCCTCCCCAGTGCTGGGATTAAAGGCATGCATCACCACCTCCCAGCACCTTCTTTGGTTTTATTTTGCTAGTTTTCTCATCATTTTATTATGAAACATTTAAATATAGATGCATACCAGTTCACTAGCACTTACTAAGCTTTGATGCATCATAATCCACCCATCTTTCCATCCATCAATCCATCTTACCCTTAGTTCACTTCAGAGTAACCTATGAACTTCAGTATGCTTCCTCCCAAGTGTCCCAACATGCCTTTAAAGAACTAAACCTCAATATCTGCTTGTAGATTTTTGTACTGAATGTCCAAGTCTTTGCTTAAGTTGCTGTAGTTTGAGTTAAATTGATAAGTTATCATAGGCTGTTTGCACTTGTTGAGCACAGACTTGGAGAGTCAAGAGGACTCTCTTATCTCGGACTCAAGTATCAGTATCCATCTGTCCTCCAAGGAAGGCTCTCTGTCCTGGGACAGGCTGGCCACACTGCCCTGTAACAGGAAGGAATGGGAACAAAGAGCTAAGGGTATTGAAAACAGTGTGCCCTTGAGAAGAGCTAGGAGATAAGCCATTCCCACAGGAGTTGCTATTGCTTATCCCATGGCAGAAAAGTGCCTGGTGGGAACGAGAAGCCAGAGGATGTTCTGCTCTATCACAAGGTCTCAATGAGGGGCTCCAGCATGTCTGTTTCAGCAGCTTCTCTGGCATTCTTGCTGGATGCTGTGAGCACCTAGATTGGTATTGGCACTGTCCCCTGCTCGCTTCCTATCATTTTATTGCTGCGGGACAATGGCCTTTTATCCTGTCACTTGTATTATTTTAATAAAATGCAGATTGGCCAGTAGCCAGGCAGAAAGCATAAGTGGGCTGACCAAGCAGGAAGTAGAGGTTGGGTGACAAGAACAGGAGAATTCTTGGAAGAGGAAACAGTCATTTTGCAGTCATCACCCAGACACAGAGGAAACAAGATAAGAATGCCTCACTGATAAAAGGTACCAAGCCACATGCTAACACGGACAAGAATTATGGACTAATACAAGTTATGAAAGCTGATAAGAAGCCTGAGCTACTAGGCCAACCAGTTTATGATTAATGTAGACCTCTGTGTGTTTCTTTGGGACTGACTAGCTGCGGGACCAGTTAGGATGGAAATCACTGTCAACAGTTTTACCTTGCTTGCTCTCTCACTCAGTCTAATCTAGTCATTGCTGCCTGATGTTGTAGACACCTGATTTGATGATGCTATCTGTGTGTTGCTGGCTACTTGCTTTATTTTGGGTTTCTACATACTTTATAAACTCATTCAACACTGAAAGCATGGCTATGATAGATCTTTTTTTCTGGACAGAAGTTGAGCTATGTTAATAACATTGATCTAATTGATCTAGAGATAAAGCATGAAACAATCCCACACCAGTTTGGAATTAGTATTAAAAGGGTTATTTATTTGAGGGGAAAAAAACTTACAGAATGCCATCTACATGACCAGGAAAGGAGTCTAGTTTCCGGAACCAGAGTCCAAAGCAAAACAGAGAGAGGAAGGTTGCTGCTGTTTTTTTT
>JAQHUG010000267.1:1744267-1759145 GCA_028555095.1 Dicrostonyx torquatus | reverse complement strand
AGTAGAAACCTGTCAAGACAGACACAAACTGGGAACAGAAGTTAAAATTTATGAATTCATTTAAAGCTTGTAGATCTGTAGTCTCAGTATTGGAGGAAGGGGAGGAATCCCAAGACCGGAAGAGAGAAAAAGCCCATCCTCAGGAATAGACAGGAGGGGAAACTTAGGCTGTATTTATCTGTAGTCCTTTTGACTTGTGAGAAGTGGATCCAACTTTTATGACTCTTTCCATTTTCCGAGGTTTGTTTGAATCTCCATTTCATGAAAAGACATTTTAGATAAAATTTAATATATCTAAAAATTTAGATATATTAGCATTATCGATCTGTACTGAGATCTATAATGTAGAAAAAAACAGGTAACAGGTATCTGTAAAACAGCAAGAATAGGTTCAAATCCTTGAATCCTAGCAGAAGCTAGAGATTTGGGTTAGGAAGCAAACCCTGCACATTTTTCTTTTGTTCAGAGATCCAGTTGTAGATTGAACCGAAATGTTTTTAGATCAATGAAAAGCATCTCTAAATCTGTGTTTAAAAGACAACCAAAAGAAATCTAAAATCTTGAGCTTGTGACCCAAATATTAAGCAGTCATGGCTCTATTAGCTCAGTAGAACTCTATTAATACTAACATTGAACTCTTGAACTTTTAATGTAATGATAGCATGGCAAAGGAAAGGAATTTTACAATATTTTTATTTTTATAAATTATATTAATATTTTTTAAAACCTTTTTAGATCCTTATAACCCAAGACTTTATGTCCTCAGACCCTTAGAATTTACATAGACTTTTAGATTTTTTTAAAAATTTATTTATTATGTATATAGTGTTCTGGGCACCAGATCTCATTATAGATGGGTGTGAACCATCATGTGGTTGCTGGGAATTGAACTCAGGACCTCTGGAACAGCAGTCTTTTCATGAAATGGAGATTCAAACAAACCTCAAAAAATTGAAAGAGTCATAAAAGTTGGATCCACTTCTCACAAGTCAAAAGGACTACAGATAAATACAGCCTAAGTTTCCCCTCCTGTCTATTCCTGAGGATGGGCTTTTTCTCTCTTCCGGTCTTGGGATTCCTCCCCTTCCTCCACTACCGAGACTACAGATCTACAAGCTTTAAACTCTGAGCCATCTCTCCCACCTGAATTTTAGATTTTTTATTTAACTATTTATTAGATAAAAGCAGGTATTATTAAGAACAATCATTTTTAAATTACCTTTAAAACCTGTTTATTTCTTAATATGAAACCTGTGAGTAAGGCAAAGTTGACTGTCTTTCTTTACTAAGAGAACAAGAAACTTAGTGGCTTTACCTAGCTAAGGTTAGTTAAATGAACTTGATCAAGGTGGCTGTTACCTTGTAGAAGACTTGTGATTGTTTGCTGTTGCTGTGCTGATAAAGTTATAACTAGCCTCGTCAACAATGCTGTCCCAGATCTGAGAGGATAATTCTGAGTGTAGGTTGAATAGTTTTTGGTTTTGTTTTGTTTTGATTTTATTGCTCTCCTCTCTTCCTCTCCCATGACACCCACACACTCCCAATTTACTCAGGATGTCTTGTCTTTTTCTCTTTCCTATGTAAATCCATGCATATCTATCTCTCTTAAAATACTTTTTATTCTCTAGGTTATCTTATTCTTTATGTTATCCGGGGTAATGGACTGTAGGTTGGTTTTTTCTTTGCCTTATGTCTAGAAGCCACGTACAAGTACATATTGTATTTGTCTTTCTGGGTCTGTGTTTTTTTTTTTTTTTCTGGATCCATCCATTTGCATGCAATTTCAATATGTCACTATTTTTTACTGCTTCTGGAGTAATCTATTGTGTAAATGAATTGCATTTTCTTTATCTATTCTTCTGTTGAGGGGAATCTAGGTTGTTTCTAAGTTCTGGCTATTACAAACAAAGCTCCTATGAACATAGTTGAACACATGTCCTTGTGGTATAATTGAGCATCCTTTGGATATATATACCCAACAGTGGTATTACTGTGTCTTGAGGTAGACTGTTTTCTAATTTTCTGAGAAATCACCATACTCATTTCCAAGGCAGCTGGGCAAGTTTGCACCACTCTCACCAGCAATGCAAGAGTGTTCCCCTTATTCCACATTCTCTCCAGCGTAAGCTGTCATCAGACCTTTTTGGCCATTCTGACAGGTATAAGAATTATTTTGAATTGCATTTCTATGATTTAAAGATATTGAACATTTCCTTAAGTATCTTTCAGCCATTTGAGATTCATCTATTCAGAGTTCTCTGTTTAGGTCTGTATTCCATTTTTTTTTATTGGATTATTTGTTCTTTTGATGACCAATTTCTTGAGTTCTTTGTATATTTTGGAGATCAATCTTCTCTCAGATGTGGGGTTGGTGAAGATCTTTTCCCAATCCGTAGGCTACCATTTTGTCTTGTTGACCATGTCCTGTGTTTTATAGAAGCTTTTCAGTTTCAGAAGTTCCCATTTATTAATTGTTGCTTTCAGTGTCTAGTGAGGTTATATTTAGGAAGTGGTCTCCTGTGTCAGTGTGTTCAAGTGTACTTTCTACTTTCTCTTCTATGAGGTTCAGAGTGGTTGGTTTTATGTTGAGGTCTTGGATCCACTTGGACTTACTTGAGTTTTGTGCATGGCGATAGATCTGAATCTATTTTCATTCTTCTACATGTTAATATCCAATCATGCCAGCACCATTTGTTGAATATACTTTCTTTTTTCCATTTTATATTTTTTGCTTTCTTTCTCAAAAATCAGGTGTTCGTAGGTGTGTGGATGGATATCCCAGTCTTCGATCCAATTCCTCTGGTCTTCCTGTCTGTTCTTATGCCAATACCATGCCTATTTCATTCTGTAACTTTATAGTAGAGTTTGAAGTAAAAATGATTTAACCTTTCCTTTGACTAGTGAACCTATTTCCGCTCTCGTATCTTCAACACCCATGATTATCTCTTCTGTCTCTTGTATTCTGCTTTTGAGGCTTGCATTTGTGGTTCCTGATCATATTTCCCATTTTCAAAACGCCCTCAGTTCGTGTTTTCTGTATTGTCTCTGTTATGGTCCGGGTCCAGCAAGGACCATCAATTATTTCTAGGACCAGAGGGGAGGTATGGGAATAATTGAGGCACAAATCACATGACTTTATCAGGAGGGAGTTCTCAGGAATCCCTCATGGAATCCTGAGTTCTTCAAACAACTTTCATACCAAAAAGTAAACTCAGAGGGAAATTCATTAACATTCTGTTTCCTAGGTAGCCAGGAGAATGACTGTGGTCACATCCACACCTTTCTATGCCCATTTTGTCACGTCTTCCTATCTATGACTGCTCTGTATGCCTGCTCTGTCAGGTAGATTGAATTAACACCTCTTTCCCAGGTGACCTCCCAAATTACAAAGGAGGAGCTGAGTGACATTAGCATATTCTGACCACTTGTTTTGGAAGGCGTCAATTTGTCCAACTATGAAAGGGTTAGGCAACCACTTTCTGTGTGGCCGGTGCAAATTATACCTTGCCAGGTCACTCAGAAGTTTAACTGCCATACGATGTAGAAATATGGGCCTGTATAATATGGCCCTACATGTCTCTATTTCAGTTTTCAAGTCTTGAATCCTTTCTTTTATCTGTTTGATTACTTTTTCTTGGTTTTCTTTAAGCGATTTGTTGATTTCTTCTAATTTTTTGTTTGTCTTTTTCTCCACTTCTTTGAGGGAATTTTTCATTTCCTATTTAAGGGTCTCAAACATTTTCCTAACTTTAATTTTTAGATTGTCTTCTTCTGCTTCATCTGAATTGGGATGTTCAGGTCTTGCTGTTGTAGAGTCACTAGTTTTGCCGTGTTGCTCTTTGTGTTGTTGAGTGTGTTCTTACCCTGTGTCTACCCATCTCTTCCTCTAATTGGTGCAACTAGAGCTGTGTCTCCAGTGATCACTCCTCCAGATGCCAGTGGATTCAAGGCTCAGACAGTCGCTCCTTGTGGTGAAGTCAGTGTCAGGGTTTAGGTCACACCAGAGGCCTCTTGGTGGCAATCCCAGAGGTTGGTTCTGCTATTGCTGGCTCCAGAGCAGGTCAGGCCGAACAATAGCTTTCTTATTGTAGGGTCCAGCAAGAGGCGAGGCCAGCTTTCCCCAGGGCCAGCGAAGGGCATAGCCAGATCAGCTATGGTCATGGCCCTAAACTTGGGCCTCTATGTGACCTTTGGTGGCAATGCAGGACCCAGACTTCAGCACAGACCTCAGCCATGGCAGAACCGTAGACCCCAGCCTGGTCCTCAAAAGTGATGTTGGTAATTTTTAAGAAATAAATTTGAACTGCTCTATGAAACTCTGAATAACTAAGAGCATTATCCCTGTAACCCAGAGGGTTGTAGTAGGATAATCAATTACTAACTTGTAGTTTTGAACCTCAGCCCTCCTTTAACCTTTAAAGAGCATGATTTTATTTTTAACATAAATATTTTTCAGTGAAAATTCACCAGATTTTCAATGAAGAAAACTAACCAGAATTAACCTAATGTGGTTAAATTTTTAACATATAATATAGTGTTTTCTTTAAAGATAGCATTGTTCACATCCCCTCTGGCCCTCTACAACTTCTCATGTATCCTCTGGTCTGGCTGTCCCTATCTATGTTCCTCTGGTTTAGCCAGATAGAGACTTTTTTTTATTTTAGTCTTTTGCCTTTTACTTTTGTTTTTCCTCCTGCTTTTCAGACAACATGCAAACTTCCATCCAGTCTTTCCCTGTGATTTCTTCCAGAAGTCCAGAACATTGTATAGGTATAATGTTTTAAACAAGAGTGAAATATATCTATGTATGTATAACAATAAAAATAACTTGAATTTTAAATTTGCACCAACATTTCAAAGCCTGTGAAACATCTGAGATTCTCAGCAGTTGTTTGGTTGTGTTTCACAACCGATTTTTTAAAATTATTACAAGTGTTTTAACCCACTGAATCCAAATGACCAAAACCCGTGTATTTTCTGTGGAAACAAAATCATAGCTTTTTAAATGTATCCTTGACTTTTATTTAAAGTCAGAGTTTTAACCTCAGACCGCGTCAGGTTAGCAGCTGGCCAGCAGCCAAGACTAGACCTTGACGCTACCATAGAACCATAAATTGTATCCCAGTGAAGAACTTGGCTTAGGAAGGAAGGAAGTGACCCAGTGCTGTGGGCACACGAGTGTGCCCTTGGCAGCCCTGCAAGAGAGATTGCTACCCCTTCGGCCAAACCCCAGATTTCCCGCTTGCGCTTGCACAGTTTATTAACTGTAGGCAGTCAGCTCCCTGCTATCCAGTTTCCATGAGTGTGCCTCTCTGTAGTGTCCTCCATGCCCAACTGAGCATGAGTGTCCCCCTTACAGGAGCCTCTGGCTGCCTGCAGGCCTCCCACGCACCATGCGGCACCCCTGCCCTCTGCAAGAGCCACTGGCTGGCTGCAGACCAGAGAGCAAGAGAAAAATGGAAGGAGACAGCCTCGACACGTTTCTCTCCCTCTCCCAGAAAAATGACGGAGGTCAGTAAACCAGTAACAATAGCGCAGACAACCAAAGTACAGGTTTACCAACACTGAGACCACGGCCTCACGCAGTGAGCCTTGTCTAACAGATGACCTCTCTTGTAGAATCCAAGCCCCACCTGGAAGGAGCTACCTGCTTATCTCAGTTTAAGCTTTTCAGGGATGTGAAGACATGGAACAGGACAGCCATATAGTAACAGTCAGACGAAGAAAAGACAAAGAGCACCTACAGGCCGATTTATCAGGAACTAGGGGGATTCAATCCCCCTCCGAAGAGTCTCTCTATCACCAACAGGGCCTAGAAACATCTTCCAGGGACCCCAGATCATGACCCTCCAGCACTTCTGCCTAGGTCTTATTATGCAGGCTTTACATATCACAGAGGAAGCTCGAACAGACAGAAACAGATATAGAAATACAGAAACCAGATGTCTGGACAAGCAACCCGATGCTTGGCACCCTGAGACTCAATGGGGGGTAGTCATGGTGGGCTTAGGGGATCTTGGTGGAACCTCCAAAGTTGTACCCAGCTTCAGGACCTGCCAAAGACCACCAAGAGACCAGATCTGATGCAAAAACAAAGAGTCTTTTTTATTATTCTAGATGCTGGAGCCAATCATCCTACACAAAGACAAGATGCCTATGACCCTGAGAGGGAAGTAGGGGCTTCTTTTCAGCATTAGTGAGTGGAGTGTCTAAGGAAGTTAGGTTATTTTAGATATTATTGGCTTAAGCAAGAGGAGATTATATTAGTATGTTCTGAGTGGTGTGGGAAAATTGTCTTTATTCTGTCAATCATGTTTTAAATAAATGCTGATTGGCCAGACAGGGAGTATAGGCAGGAAAACCAGACAGGAAGTAGAGGGGAGAACAGGAGAATTTGGGAAGCAGGAAGCTCCCTTTTCACTCCTGCACAGACCACCAAGGAGGCAACATGTAAGCTGCCAGGCTGAGAAAAGGTACCGGCCATGTGGCTGACATAGATAAGAACAATGGGTTAATATAAGTTACAAAAACTAGTAAGAAGAATGAGCTAATGGGCCAATCAGTTTATAACCTAATGTAGACTCTCTGTGTGATTTTCTTTGGGGCTTGCCGGCTGTGGGGTACCGGGCGGGACAGAAACCCCAACAAGCGGGCCCCTCATGTTACAGTCAGGGCTACAGTTTCCCATTTTTTGGCAGGCCTAGGACCCAGACCCTGTCCTTGAGCTGCTGTAGGGGCTGGCTCAGGCCTGGCCTAGTGCTGCATGTATCAGGCATCCTCCTCACCATTGTGGGTGTTGGAGATTGAGTGTCCTTTATTTGTGGCATTTTCTCAGAAACTGCGTGTTCAGTCTCAGGAAACTAAAACTGAGGCCTGATCTCTGAGTAAAGGCCCTGTTATGGCATCTGCCCAGTCCTTTCCAGGTGTAGCTTCTTCATATCTTGATGGAGCAGAAGCAGTTAGAAGGTTCTTGGAGAGCTCCGCTGGCTTCTTCCTTTTTTTTTTTCTCATTTAGTTGAGGACCACAGCCCAGGTAATGGCTCCACTAACATTCAGGACAGGTCTTCCGTCCTCGGTTAAGCCCTTCTGGAAACATCCTCCAAGACACACCTAGAAGTCTGTACCCTAGGTGATTCCAAATCCAGTCAACAGTAAGATCCAAACCCGGCAAGCTGACAATGAAGGTTAACCATTATGTCATAAAGGAAACCCATAAAAACTCCACGCCCCCCTCCACTGGACACGGATCTCTATCATAACAAGAAGAGCGGAAGGAAGCTCACCACCTCTCCCCACAAGACACGGATCTAGATACCGACACCTAGATCTTGGATTTGTCACCCAGCAGGGCAGTAGCTGTTTGTAGCTTCCCCGTAATTGTTATCTTCCTAAAGGAAACAAAGCAGACAGTTATGGGGTAGAAGCCATAGTTTACACAAAAATACAAGAAGGCTTCTCTGAGAATAAAGCATGCCTGTAACCCAGCACTTGGGAGGGTGAAGCATAAATACTAATCTATACTACAGAGACAGAGCCTATCCCAAAAATAAAAGCAGAGAAGGAGAAAGAGGAAGGGGCATGGGAAGAGGATGGGAAGTGGAAGAGGGAGGACAAAGACAGAAGTATCGCGTGAGTGAAGAGGTATATACTGAGAAGATTTGGGGAAAACATCCCAGGCAGTGAGAACAGCCAGAGCCAAGCCCCTGAACAGGAGTGTTGGCAAGAGAGAAAACCCAAGAAGGCCAAGGAGGAGAGAGGTGGGAAATGGGGCCAGAGACGGACACGAACACGAGCTTTGAATGGGAGGAGAGAGGTGGGAAATGGGGCCAGAGACGGGACACGAACACGAGCTTTGAATGGGAGGGGAGAGGTGGGAAATGGGGCCAGAGACGGGACATGAACACGAGCTTTGAATGGGAGGAGAGAGGTGGGAAATGGGGCTAGAGACGGGACACGAACACGAGCTTTGGATGGACGATTTTAAGCTCTACACTGCACTGCCAGATGCTGGTCACATATGATGGTGTCTGGGTCACACAAGGAAGGGTCTTCATCAAGTGCTGTGAGGTCCAAATGACCCTTCCTGTTTGCGGTGGCACTGGCTCTACAAGGGACTTACTTACCCTTGACCGAGATGGGTCTCCACGACTGTCACCATCACACCTCTAAAGGACTCCAGCAGAGAAAGGGGAGCAGAATTGTTCCGTGTTAAAACTAAAGTCTGGCAGGGTCGAGGACACAGGAGGAGACCTTGGCCTGGTGAGTGATGAACTTTCTCAAAGGCAGACTAAATGGTAGTGGGTTTCCTGGAAAGGCCCATGATTGGAAGTGTCCACGCCAAGGTTAAGCGTCTATGCCGTGGGGACAGGTAGAAGGAAGTCAAGCACTGGGTACACTAGGCGTGAGTTGTGTGATTTTATATAATCTCATAATCTTGGCATCTGAACCCATTAGTGTTTGATCTCTGCCTTGGTTTACAAACCACATCAGTAAAATCCTCACAGAGTGCATGGACTAATAAAGCCATATAGAGCAGAATGCATAATGAGGAATGAGTACACCCATCCTTTCTTCAATAATACAATGTTTGTCTTGAATAATAATGAACTGCTTTTCATTTCGGAAATGAGAGAGTCTATAATCCCCCTGTGTGTCAAGCGAATATTTTTAAACATTTATAAGTGGAGTCAAAGACACTAGTAAGAAACTTAACCAAGCAGAGCTTGGTCCCAAGTTTGGGGCCAGTTGAGAACGGGGTGCTTCCTAAGAATCATGGGTAAGAGGAATGTGCGAAATCACTGGCTGATCTCCTGCTGTAGGTCTCCAAGGCCATGCAGGCCAGAACAATGAGAATGCAGGTCAAGGTGTCCACTCTAGGAGGTTTTCCTAGGTAGTGCTTGTGACAGTCTCCAAAGGTGACTTGAAGCAGAGATCTGAGTATCAGTATTCAGCTATGTCTGTCCGTTCACCACCAGCCTGGCATGGGAGGGTACTAAACCCATGGGGGCAGTGGCAAAGACATAAGCCCATTTGATGCTCCTTATTTGTCAACATTTGGCACTCAGCTTAAAGACTAAAGTTCCCAAACACTTTTGCTAGGTTTGGCCATGTAACTAAATTCTAACCAGTGAGGTATAAGCAGGTACAGCACAGGGAAGGGGAGAAGACTTCTAAAAGGTCTTTTAAAGGAGAAGGTTCCATCAGAAGTGTCCCCTCTTTCTCGTTACAACCTCATCCTTTCCAGTGACCAAAAGAATTGAAGGTCCTGATTTGTCCACTCCACTCAGCTGAAGATGTGAGGTTAATCTTCTGACACTTGCTTCCTGAGAAAGAGGAGATGGCTAATCCAGACTGCAGTAACTGATGTCCTGTACGTTTTGGGAGGCCAAGAGCAGATGCAGGGATGGCAAGGATGAAGCTGTTGGGGGTTGATGAATGCAGAGACAGAAATTTCCCAGCAGGCAGCAGCATGGGCAAAGTGAGAAGCTGCACACCTCAGTCACCCCAAGTACCTGTGGATGGGAAGCTTGGAAGAGATCAGAGCCAGGTCAAGGAGGGACACAAACACCAGACAGAAGAGAAGGCCATCAACTCCTTCCTGAGCCTTCCTACCACTGGTTCCTGCTGTCTGGTCTAAAAGCAGGGGCCCACTTGAATCTCCTTGGCTGGGCAATGAAGGTGGAAGAGTGGGTTCCTGTCAGTCACCGTCCTCTGTGGTAAATGCAGAATGATGTGTATTACACTGAATAAACCCCTTGTTGGACCTAAATTTGGGGGGGAGGGGCAACTCACGGGTGTGCACCCCAAAGACCACCAAGAACCACACCAATTGCTGCAAGAGCACGAGGTTTAATCCAATAACGTTTGCAAACAGGCTTGCCCTCCAAAGCAGAGCAAACCCCCATCTACGATTTGAAGTTGTATTTATAGGAAAAAGATCACAAGCACAGCTCACAAGCACAGCTCACAGGCATGGTATAGGGGTCGTGGGGCATATGGTGATGAGTATTCGCTATAAATCAATAGAAGGCCATTTGGCCAGTGCAAGTTCCTTTGATCCCTGGGAAAAGGGGCTCCTCGGACGCTCTCACAGGATATCAGCAAGTCCACCTGGACTTTTTGGCTTGGTCAGCCCTGTTTAGATAAGCAGTTAATTGAAGTTATTTATGACCTTATCCTGTTCACCAAAAAGGATCTCTTCACCCTGCTGGTGAGTTCTTCAGGTTCCATCGTGGACGATCATATCAGACAGTGAAACTGGGAATTAGATTTCCTTTTTAAAGGAGAAATAATAGCTAGCTGCATGTAAACCCTAAGCTGAGGACTTGTGTGACATACACTTAATGTATTCCTAAGAGCAATGCTATAGAGAAAATGGAACAATTCTAAGTCATTTTATGACCAAGAGAATAAACTCTGAACTGTCCTCTAATAGAAACCACACAGACGAGGCTCAAAAGTTGGGGTGTGCAATTCCAAAGTCAGCTCTTGCCACACACATCATCTCTAACATCTAAATCAAATACCTAATCAAAATACCAGAGCCGTCAACACAAAACAAGGAGAAGGTTACAGGGCTAGTCACAGAGAGGAACAAACCAGTCATGAGCCCTACAGAGTCCTAACCTCCAGGGACGGCCTATGCCAAGCTCTAGCTCCCTGCTGTGACGCTACCATTGGTATGCAGAAACAGACATCAGCCTCTAGGCCATGCTTGTGGCCTCATCTGCCCGGATGAAATGACCGTGTTCTGGCTCCAAGCAGCCTGAAATCCCACCAGACTGTTGGTGATTCAAAACCCCAGCTTGGAAGGTAAGAGGTAATTAACTAACACTCCTTCCCAACATAAGAGTCTGTCTTATGGCTTCCAGCTGGTTCTGTAGATGAAGAGTCATCCTGACGTGGAGGAATGGCTGTGCCTTTGTCCCCCAAAGGTCGTAAATCAAAAGCTAGTTACCAGCATGAGACCACTTGGAAGTGGGACATGGGGAGATGATTAGTCCAGAGGGAAAGGCCCTAATGAATGGGGTTAAGGGTTGGAACCCTTCATGAAATACCAGAAAGTTCCCTTGCCTCTTCCACTACATAAAAACACAATGAGATGGTACCATTTATGAGCCAGCAGACAGGGCCCCTCCAGACACTAAATCTGCTTTGATCTTGGATTTTTGGCCACCGAGACTGGAAAAAGTACACTCACGATGTTTATGAACCAGTTAGCCCATCGTATTCTCTTTAGCATATGACTCACTATGATCCCGGACTATATGGTTTCCAGTCTCTTTTTATGACCCATTGAGTTTTATGGCCCTCAAAACAATACAGGCAATCACCACTATCATTGGCTACCCACCAGGACAATAGGGTAAGACCTATTGCTGAGGCTGTCACATGTTCTGATCACAAACTAGGAGATTCTCTTGTAGCATTATAAATGGACCTAAGATGTCCCCTGTCCTGAATGAAGCTAGCACCATAAACAGTCATTCCCAACTACTGAGCAGCACAGGCCCCTTAAAGACAGACTTAGTCCTTCTAAAGCCTCAGCATGTTGGATATTATTATTCTAATTTAACAAATGAGGAAACTGAGGCCTTCATGAGGTTAGGAACTGACCCAAGGTCACGCAGCAGTGAGCGAGCAATTGGAGCTAGACAGTGAAGCAGCTTTTTCTGCTGAGCCAAGCCCTTTCCGAAGGGCACATCTCAAAGCAAATGGAGACAAAGACTCGAATATGGGGGTTCCTCCAACATCTGTCCCCCACAGATGCTATCTCTCTTCTAAGTTAAGCTCCCCATCTCCAGATTCATTCTTTGGGCTCCACTCTTTGTAACTACCACAAGGCATCTTTTTAAATTAAAGTCAGTGTCTTCACTTACGTGATTTTTATTGTGGGAGAAGGCCTGCAGCAAGCATTGCCCAGGAATCCCAAACACAAAGAATAAAAGGAACTAGAAAGATCAATAATGTGATTGATGTTCATTTTTTAAAATTACCACGTCTCAATCCTCCTTCCTTCTACAGGCTTTAGCTGAATTAACCCCAGCAAGTGCTCTAAAGAGGGCTGAACTCAGTCTCCTCTGTCTGGCTCTGGGGATATTTCTTATGGTTATTCTCTGCACATCTGACATGAGCGGATGGTCTGTGATGTTCTTCCCAATGCAAATGCCCAGATACCCAGCAAGAACAGAAGGCTGCGGCCACTATTTCAGCTCAGTGGGAATCACAAGCCTAGATAAAGAATCAAACCATAGCAGGTCCAAAAGGCAGATTTGCCTATAGCTGGCTCAAAACAGAGAGTGCCTTCAGCCCTCTGTGACAAAGAAATAAGGACATACGTCAGGTGTTCTTTTGTTTCTCTGAGCCCTGACTCCTTGATAGGACATAAAGACTTCCCAAGATGGCAGTGTCCCCATGGTCCTGAACTGGATTTCCTTGTTTCCCAAGCCCTTGTGAGAGCTGCTGAGAAGATCCAGATGAGATACATGGTAAAGGAGACAGCTTGTTATGGAGCAGAGTGCACTCTCCAGACGGAAGGGCGGACACCATCCAACAGAAAAGGGAGGTGATGTGGGACCCCCTGTGTATGCTGTGGATGCCACTGATTTGGGCCTACTGAAGTGCAGAATAGGGCAAGGCAGGAATTTCAAGCAGATAGAGGAGGAGAGGGTAAGCGGAGTCAAAGAGAAGCCATGTAGCCACTGCAGGAGACAGACACCAGATGCCAGATAGAAACTTACCAGTAGGCCACAACCACATGACAATACAAATGGGTTAATAGAAATGGGTTAATTTAAGATGTTAAGAGCTAGTTAGAAATATGCATAAGCTAATAGGCCAAGCAATATTGTAGCAGAGGGCTTCCCTCTGTGTCCACTTTTATGCCATCTAGGCCCCAGCCTGTGAACAGTGCTGCCCATATTCAGAGAACCCTCACAGACACACCCAGAATGTTACTAATCTCCTGAGTGCCTCTCAATGCAATCAAGTTGATAATCAATGTTGATCATCACAGATCTGAAGAGAAGCCTTAGTGGGTAAATTGTTTGCCTCACATATACAAAGACTGGAACTCCCAAAGAATCCAAACATGGTGTCATGTGATTGTGATCCCAGAACTGGAGAGTAGAGATATGGGAAGATCCATGGGGCTCACTGGCCTAAAAGACAGGTTCAAGGTCAGTGGGAGACCATGCCTCAAAACAACAAGACAGACAATGCAGCCTAGGTTGCCCATGTGCGTACTTGCATACACACACACACACACACACACACACACATCTGTATACACATATGCAAATGGCTACATGTTCTTCTTGCGTTAACCTGAACCAACCTAAGCTTAGTCAAACTAGAATCAGCTGAGTTGAGATAAGTTGAGCCAAGCCAAGTTGCTCTCAGGACTGAAATGCTTGGGTAAGTGTGGACTTGTAGTCAGTGGATTGGTGATAGACAAAGGGGGCAAAGCCAAGGACCCTGAGGTGCTACCGGATACTTCTCAGCTTGTCTGGGAATCAGACAAGCTGTGTCTCCCCCTCCACTTTGCCGCAACTGCATAACTCAGGGCAAGTTATTTAAGCCCCAAGGAACTCAATGCTTGGCCTGCACAGCTGCAGTCATGAACCCATATGCATTGATATAAGAGAGTGCCTGGCATGGTACTAGCACTCCTCCTCCCTGTAACTAGCAGTGAGTCAGCAGGGGACAAAGGAGAAAAGAGAGATTTGCGAGGACTGCCACCAGGGGCCTGGATCCTCCCCTTGCACTGTCCTGGCTGGCTTTCAATCTCTTTGTTTTTACATCCCCAGCCACTTCCCAGCGTCAAGAAGGCAGGCACACAACCTCATGAATAAGGGGACAAATGCTTTGTTGCCAGGCAACAGGCAGAGCCATTACATATACACATGCTTTATATATGCAGAGTGTCCATCAGATACATTCTGTTTTCATAACTCTGATGCTGTCATTACACTTTGTACAGAAAAGCAACTCAAAGTGCACCTCATTTTCCCTGAACGGCTGAGCACAGATCTAGCCTTGCAGGGCTTCTGTCCTCCGCTGTTTGACCTCTTTGAATCAACACACATAGCCTCACTCCGCAGATGAGATGGCTGAGATCAAATAGCTTGAAGGCACTCAGAGCTGGCTTCCAAGTCCACTGCTCTCTTCCTTGCAGGGCAGCTGCTTCACAGACTGGCCCCATGTACCCTATACAGCTTCCGGAGGCCTCCTGGATGATGCACAGGCTCGGCTCTGGGACTTCTGGAGCATTCAGAGGTCAGCCTTTGGCAGTGAGTTCTCTACGCTAGGGAGAAAAAGCTCACCCCACAAACAGCTTTAGTATAATGTGGACACTCAAATGTGTACAGATGTGTGTACTTATACGGGGGGCTCAGAGGGCTGTCATTTCTTATCACCCAGTTTGATTTTTGAGAGTATTTCTCACTGGTCTGGAACTCGCCAGTTTGGCACAGTCCCAGTCTCTGCCTGTCTGCCATCTCCACACTAGGATTACAAGCATGCATCACCCCACCCAGCAAGGTTTGTGGGTTTTCTTTCTTTAACGTGGGTTCTGAATATCAAACTCAGGTCCTCCTGCTTGTTTGACAAGCACTTTACAGACAAAGCCATCTTCCCCACCCCGACAGCACTGTGAGTTGTGACTTGTTGCAGCTTGCTGCAGATCTCCAGGAGGCTGGGCCTTCTTAGCATGGGTAAGCTGTACCCACTGTCACATAGGCAGCTGCCCATCATCCTGCATCCCCCCCATCATCCCGCATCCCTGTCCTCTGTTTTACTGCTCAAGGTCTTCTCTTGACTTTGCTAGAGAGAGAGTTCACCTGACAGCACAAAAGCCAATCAGAACTGGAGACCCCCT
>JAQHUG010000267.1:1667867-1681881 GCA_028555095.1 Dicrostonyx torquatus | reverse complement strand
TGTGTCACTGTGAAGGTGGACTTTGGGGTCTCATATATGTTCAAGCCATGCCCAATGTCTCAGTTCACTTTCTGCTGTCTTTGGACCAAGATGTGGAATTCTCAACTCCTTCTCCAATAATTTGTCTGCCTAAACCCTGCCATGCTCCCTGTCATGATGTCAATAGACTAAACCTCTGAGCTGTAAGCAATCCACTTCAATTAAATGTTTTCTTTTATAAGAGTTGTCATGGTCATGGTGTCTCTTCACAGCAATAGAAGCCCTAAGAAAGTAGGGCTGTGGGGTGGGGTACAACATAATGATAGCAGTTGGTTACCATACATATGACCCTGGGTACCATCCCCAGCCCCACAAAAGAATCTTTAAAAGCTTAACTTCTGTTACACACTTAGAAGACTGAAACCCATATCTGTGGCTGCACTTGGTCCTTTCACAAGGTTTGGCAAGTTGACCTCAGGGACATAATTAATTATCCTGCTTAATGGAGATGCCTACTTTTGAGTTTGCTTTGGCTTCTTCTTAAATACAGTTTTGGGAGCTCGAGGGACAACTCAGTGGGTGGTCTTCCCGGGTCACAGTGAAGAGGAACAAGCAACCTCAGTGAAGGATTCCTCATGGGAGCGCTGACACCATGCAGCCACATGCCAGCTCAAAGACTGCTAGGAGAGCAGTTCTAGATCTGTTTTAAAAGACCAATACAGAAAGCGGCTAGACAAGTGTCAATATATGCCACACCCATGATGAGTGATGTTTCTGTCCTACCTGGTCCCACAGCCGTTCTGTCCCAAAGAAATACACAGAGGTCTACAATAATCATAAACTGGTTGGCCTAGTAGCTCAGGCTTCTTATTAACTAATTCTTACATCTTAACCAATAATTCTTGTCTGTGTTAGCCATGTGGCTTGGTATCTTTTATCAGTGAGGCATTCTCATCTTGTTTCCTCTGTGTCTGGGTGATGACTCCAAACTGACTGTTTCCTCTTCCCAGAATTCTCCTGTTCTTGTCAGCCAGCCTCTACTTCCAGCCTGGTCAACCTGCCTATACTTCCTGCCTGGTTATTGGCCAATCAGCATTTTATTAAAACAACACAAGTGGCAGGATACAAGACCATTGTCCCACAGCACACCCAGGTCCCCAAGGGACCTCCCCTTTCTTCTAGCCATACATCTTGCCTACAGCCCTCTACTGACAACCCACTACTTCTGTCTGTCTGTGTTGCATTCCCAGACCCACAGTCTTTTGTTGATCTTTGTGCTACTTCAAACTCTCTGCCACATCTCCAAGATTGACCCTACTATCTGCTCACAGCAGCTCCTTTTCCCAATCGACTTCTATTTACCTGTTGTGTCTAAGATTGCATTTTGCATTCTCCAGATAGCCTTCTTCACTTTCTGACATGCTTGGTACTCAACTCAATGATATTTTATGATTTTCCCAGCTATGGATCTCTTGAACTAGAGAAGCAGTCAGAAAACCACAGCTGGGAATGAAATCTATCCTGGTAAATACTCTCATGTCCATTCTTCCACATATCTATCTATCACACTTTCCAGAGCTCATCAAAGTCCTCCCAGCCTGCAACGTAAAAAGAAAAAATAAAGAAGCTTGTTTCCCAGCCCACTGCAGGGAAATGTGGCTAATCCTTGCAGTGGAATGGGGGCATTCTAAGGATAAGTGCTCTGTCTTGTTCCTCACTGAACTGCCTTTTGCATCTAGCACTTCTATCTGAACAATTGAAGCCTAATGAATATTTGATGAATAAAATATTTGATGACTGTTGAGCACATGAGTGTCAAGTTCTTTGACAGTGTGACAATGGCAGCATCTAAGAGACACCTTTGGCCAAGATAATTCCAAATGAAGCAGTCGGGTTGTATGAAATAACGTTAGCTCAGAAATGTATATACACACAAGCTGGCTTCTCCGCAGCATGAATAGGTGGACAGGATTTTGAAGTCTGACTTGCACAGAATGCCATCCAGAGACGTGTTTGAGTAAGGCAGCTTCCTGCTATGAGCTGCTGCTTTTCTCTCTTTGGATGTTTCTTCTTTTTTTTTTTCCCATTCAGTGTTTTGAACAAGAACAATCAGTTGTTGAATTAAACCTGCATTTCATCAGGCTGGTGTCTGAGATGAATTATCTAGACTTTTTTTTTCAGTTTGGAAAGAGAGAGAAATGAAACAGGAGAATAGAACTAATATTGCCGACAAAGAGTAAACACAGAGCCAGACATGGTGGCATACACCTGTGATCCTCCAGGGACCGAGGCAGGAAAACAGTGATTTCAAGGCTAGCCTAGGCTACGTAGTAAAACCTTATCTTGGAAAATGAGAAAGAACAGATATCGCTTCTATTATTCAAACTAGAAACATCCCCAGGAAGCAAAGTCTTACTTCCATATTCAGTTCATGAACCTAAACCCCCCATCTTCAGGAGCTGGCTAGTAGAGCAGTGCCCCTTTGATCCTCCTCTGTCTACAGCTCTCTCTTCCAAAGCAGGAGCGCTTTGTTCCCTGAAGCCCCCTCCTCCGTATCCCAGACAGAGGAGGGTGCAACAAAGGTTGATGAAATAGCTGAGAGGCCACGTGAATAAGAGGGAGCACGGAAGATGAAATAGCTAGTTTGAGTCTTGTGGTGCACAGTTGCAGTCCCACCTATTCCAAGGCTGAGGCAGAAGGATCATAAGTTCAAGGCCAACCTGGGCGACTTAGCAGGACCCTGCACAAGATGCAAGACTCCAGGTACAGTCCCCAGTATACAGGAGGGAGAGACTGGTTTAACTGAATGAGTGAATGCATGCATGACTAGAGGAGTGAGTAGGTGACTATGTAGGCTTTAGATAAATTAATTCGAACCTATAGGCAGATGAGTGGATGATGGATGATTGGGGAAAGATGCACTGATAGATCCATGAATGCATAAATGGGTGAGTGGATGGATGGATGGAGGGATGGATGGAGGGATGGATGGACGGATGGATGGATGGAGGGATGGATGGACGGACAGATGGACAGAACAGATAAATGGTTGGATGAGTGGCTTAGTGGATGATAAATGAACAATGAAAGGAGTGAGGGGGATGGACAGGTGAATGAATGGGGATAGCTAGACAAAGGAGTGGATAAGTGGGAAGGATGGTTGATTTTGGATGAAGAGCTGGATGCATGGTTGCTGAACAGAGACCCACAATGAGTAGAAATGACTAAATGGAAGTAACAAAGAAAGCCACGAGCCACTGTTGCCCGGAGTACCAGCCCACACATCTACCCACTTCCTTAGGACTCTGTCCTCTACATATGACCATTCCAAGACCTTGTGTTTCTCCACAAACCTCGTAGCATCCGTCCACTCTTTCTTGGTTCCTCTTCTCTGAAAGCTGTCTCAGATGTCTTAGACTCACCCAATCAGTTTTACCCAAAGAAACAAGAGGACAAAGGAGACTTTGTCTATGGGAGGCAAGCAGATGGCCAATACCTGGGAGAATGACGCCAAGGCCACCTGCTTGCCCAAGAGACATCTAATGGCAGCAGATGTTTTTCTCAGTGACCTACAGAACTTGACGCCCTCCCCACCTCTGACTATAGCACAGAAGCAGTAAGACTGAGCCGGAAGGTGAGCATCCTGGGACAAGGTTGCCAGTATCTACACCTGGAGTTCTTTCTTGCCCTCTGCTCGTCTTTGCCCCACAGACAAGTGATCCAAAGAACCTGGATCACTTTTCTCGGTGGAAACCCTGGAGCCTCAGGCTCAACACAAATTGGAAACCTTTACCCCGGCTAGGAGTACCGCTTTGTGGATCAGAAAACTGAGGACCAGAGACAGGAAACGGTGTTTCCAATTCCATCCACAGACTGGAAGCAGGAATGCAGGCTTCCTTCACAGACCGATGTACTTTCCTCTACAATACCTTGTCATGGTATATCTGTGCAGTTGCCTGGAAACCCCTAAATAAGACCCAACAGCAACAGTGAGGACCCTGCCCCAGCTCACCGAGCACCCATTTGGGGCTGACCGCAGCTCTGACCGTGATACTGGAATTGTTTGTTTCCAAACAATAACAATTTAGTGCTAGGGGCACTGGCTACAAAGACTAAAATGCAATGGGAGAGACCAGGGAGTTTGCATACAAGGGCTAGGAACCAAGTTTAACCCTCAGCACACACACAAAGTCATCCGGTCTGACGGCCAGCCAGCCTAGCCAAGACAGAAAACCCCAGGTCCCACCAGAAGAACCATCCCCCAAAACAAGATAGATGGCTCCGAAGGAACCACACCGAGCATTGACCTGCACACACAGACACCCACACCTACACACACACAGGTTCACACGCATCTTTCTTCTCTATTAATTAGGCTTAATGACTATTAAACGGAAAAGTCCCAGACTCAAAAATAACAGCTTTTTATAATTGTGAAAATTACTGGTTTTTTATTCAAAAAAATGAAAATTTAGAGATAAATTGAAATAGTAATTTGGAGTTCCGCTGGCAATAATAGGTAGGCAAAGACCTTGATTAAAATCAGAGGCAGTCATTAGCGACTGGCTCAGTTGGGAGAGCATTCAAGGCCTTCGGTTCCATCACCAGCATCACATAAACCAAACAAGGTGACTCACACCTGTAATCTTAGCACTGGAGAGAGAGAGAGAGAGAGAGAGAGAGAGAGGCAGAAGTGGGAAGGTCAGGAGGCAAGGTCATCGTTAACTACACAAAAAATCTGAGGATGCCCTGGACCACATGAAACCCCGTAGTAGTAGTAACAGTAACAACAACAACAATGATAAAAGAGACAGTAACCAGTGTTGTTGAGACAAAGAAGCACACATTCGAATTCCATAGGGCTCCTCATTCCCAGGCTGTGTGACTTGAGGCAGTTTAACCCCCTCCTCTGAGGCCGCACACATATCCCACTCTGGTGGATTGAATAAGAATGAGCCCCATGGGTTCACAAGGTTGAATCATCTGTCCCCAGCTAGCGGAACTGTTTAAAAAAGATTAAAAGATGTGGCCTTGTAGGAGGAGGAGATGTATCACTAGGGCAGGCTTTGAGGTTTCAAAAGATTCCATTCATTAGGAGTCTCTCTCTCTCTCTCTCTCTCTCTCTCTCTCTCTCTCTCTCTCTCTCTCTCTCCTGCCATGCTTTCGCTCCAGCACCATGGACTCTAACCCCTCTGAAAGACTAAAGTCCAATTAAACACTTCCTTTTCTCAGTTGCCTTGGTTACGGTGTTTTGTCATAGGAACAGAAAAGACACCCACCTCATAGCTCAGTTCTTGCTAAATAGCTAGACTTTTTTTTTTTTTCCAAAATAAAACTCGATCTAGGAAGTCATCTGAGGAAAAGTCTTCAGCATCTTTCCATGTAAATTAGAACAGGTCCCACATACCAGAACCCCATTGCCTGCCTGCCTTCCTCATTCTACAGTACAGGTTAGAATTCTGTTTGGTTGAGCATAAGAGAAGCCGAGGGCTAGTGAGATGAGTTACTATGTAAAGGTGCTTGCCACCAGGCCTGACAGCTGATCAACCCCAATGACCCAATGCTGGAGAGGAAGAATCAGAATCTGAAAGCTGCCTCTGACCTCCACAAGCACACGTGCACACGCGCGCGCACACGCATGCACACACAGAAAATGTAATTTTAAAAAATGTATAAGAAACATAAGTAACCAAACAGAAGGCTTTTCCCCTCACACAGAAAAACCCTGCTGGCAAGCCGAGCTCTTTCTATTACTCTGGCCTACCGTAATCAGAACCCCAGTCACAAGATGGCTCCCTACAACTCTGCACTTTGTGTCCAAGTTCCATGTAGGAAGAAGGAAGAGAGGGCAAGGAAGAGGCACAGGGCAGCTGGGTCTGTTTCTTTTTATCAGAGCAGGACAAGGTTTCTTTGAACTGTACTTTCAGGCCATTGTATGGGAATTTATAGCAATTTTCTTTTCTGAGTTCTTGGCTTCCTGATCCGAACCAGTGTCATAGTGACAAGGAAAAGGTCACACGTGGGACTGAAAGAAAGAAAAGGAATCCTCTGTGGTGAGGATTTCAGGTATTCTAAACTGCGCTCTGCCCTGTGGACCTGACACAGCCAAGTGAACTCTCAAAGGGGGCGCTGGACTGCCCTGGCTTCCTTTCCTGATGCTATGAAAAGCACGCTGATCAAAGCAACCCAAAGGAGAGAGGGTTGTTCTGGGATCACAGTTCCAGAGGGATTCGGTAGGTCGTGGTGAAGGAGGTATGGAAGCAGCAGGAAAGGCATGGTGACAGGAACAAGAAGCTGTCTGGTCACATTGCACTCACACTCAGGAATCAGAGTATGAACAGGAAGTGGGGATGGCCTAGAAAGCCTCAAGTTCCCATGCCACTCCCCAGCCTCCTATCCCATGATCTTCTCCTTCCAGATGAGAAGTTTCAGCCTTCCCAAACAGTGCCAGCAAGTGGGGACCTAGTGTTCAGAGGGAGGGATGGAAGGACAGGGAGGCAGGAGGCACATTTCCTATGGGATAGCCAGGAAACCATTTACTGAGACAGTTTGCATGAGAAAAGACGATGGGAGAATTCTAGGAACTTCAGACTCTGAGGCCCAGCAGAGACCCATGGCTCTCAGTCATGTCCACAGGAGCTACGACTGTGCCAGCAAAACCAACAATCCAAATGGACCCTTTGCCAGTTGAGCATTGAAGTGAAAGCACCCTTGGGTTGACACCCAGATTACTCTCTGTGAGATTCTGAAGCAGGGATTCCCAGCTAAATGTGTTCAGATTCTTGTCCCGCAGAAGCTGTGAGGTAATTGTAAGCTGCTGTCACAACTGGGATGGCAACTTGTATGTGTCCCTGGCTGGGGCAAGTGCCACCCTCATTGGTGGGTGTCATCTTCCTTCCTCTGCACTCCACACACGGCCCTCCCTTAAGCTGTATACTCAGTTGAAGAGAAGAGGACGATTCTTCAATCAAGGACATGTGCTGAGTATTTTGCCATACCCCTGATAGAACCTCCAAACAAGTTCTCCCTTCCCATACCCATCTCCTCGTGAGGAGGCGGCTCGGGAACAAGGGTCCAGCCCGCCTCAACCTCATGCCTGTGGATGTCTGTGAGCATCAGAAGGAGTTCCTGGGTGGTTCTATTCCCTCCCCCACAGCCTTTCCTCTTCCACATGGAGATATCTACACATCCAGAGCCTCTGTGGTATCTCCTCACATGTCTACCCTTGCTGCAGCAGTCCTTCCTTCCCCGTGGTTTCACTTTCTATGGTGTTCATGACCCGTGGGTACGAACAGCCTGGAAGTATCATCACCTCAGTTATCAGGTCAACTGTCCTGGTAGCCCAGAGCCTGTGTTTAAGTAACCCTTATTTTACCTGTTAATAATGGCTCCCAATCACGGGAAGTAGTAAAGCAGTCAATTTTGCTTCAGCATCGTCAACAATTATTGTTCTATTACTAGTTATTACTGATAATCTCTTATGGCTTGTTTATAAACTAAGCTTTCTCATAGGTATACACAGACAAGAACAACATAGCCTATATCAGGTGTAGTGCCATCTGTGATCTCAGGCTTCCACAGAGCCTTGGCACACAGCTGTAAGTGTAAGCGACTGTCTCTAGGGTCAGCTGGGATGCTTTGTGGCCAACAGTCAATGTAAAGGTCTTAGAAGCACAGACAGTACTCACTCCCTACAGTTTGTCCACACACTGTGCTCATACAGTAAACAAGACAATCTAACAAAGGAAAGGGGGGAGAGGACATCTTACGCATCTTAATGTCTTATGTGATCTGCAACATTTTAAGCCTCATCTAGCTCTTCTAAAGATGAGGAGGAGAAAGCACACAGATGTGTCTGCCTGCAGGCACACAAATAATTTATTTGTGTGTGCACACAATCATTAATATTCACATTGGTGACCCAGGAGAAATTCTGAAAACAACTGCATTGAAATGTTAAAATGGCAAATTCTCCCCGGAATAAAGAAAAAGGCCCTTAACAAACAGACCCCTCTAAAACAAACAAAGCAAAACAAAAATGTATTCCAGGAGCCCTGCTCTCCCTTGGAAGGGTGGCAAACAGGAAAGCTGTCCCCTGCTGTGCTCAGCATCAAAATGTCAGCAAGCTGATGACTCCCACTATTCATCATTAAATGAAAGCTAGGTGGGGGAGGGGCAAACGTCAAATCCAAGCTCATTTTAATGAGAACTGATCTAAGGCAGGCTTCATTATATCAAGCAATTTTGCTAACAGAACTCTGAATATGTCCACCAAAGATGGTTAGAACCCCCTCTTTGGCGGCTAGGGTTGTGGGAGGAAATATGTATTTGGCCAATGCAATTCTAACATGCTTTAAAACAAATGATTGTTCTAACCTAGGAAGGGTAGAGAGGACTGGGACACAGATCTGGGCATTAGGGGTTAATCTAGAATCTAAGTCATTTGTCTCTGTGAGCTACATGGGGCCTTAAACACCTCCATTTTCTCATCTGCAAGAATTCCTGTTCTTTCATGTGATAAGCAAGAAAACAGATAGGAGCCACTTAGCAAAAGCATCAGGTCTTCCATAGACGTAGCAGATACACTCCAAACCTAGTCCAGCCTGCGACACTAAGAGATTAGCATCTGCTGGCCAGGTAGCTCTAGGAAGATAGAAGGAATGAGCACATGGGGAGGTGTGGTGCTGTTGGCCCCAATCCACACCCCTGTGTGCAGCTAACATGAAACCCTCTGTGTCTTGGCTGCTCCCTGTCCTGGCATCTAAATGACCCCAAGGAAAAACTTACGTCAAGAACTTTAACATCTGCCAAGTGCTGAACCAAAATATCCCAGTCTCCGAACACAAAACGTCCCCCAAAGAACAGGTCTCTGGCCAAGTTTAGAAGTTCTCAACTCTAGAATGTAATCATCTGGTATTAGAGTAGAGAAGGCTTTAAAAAAAAAACCCTATGCCTGGTCTTATGCCCAGTCCATGGGAACCCCAAAAGACCACCAGGGAGGCTGACTCACCAAAATGCAAAAGCAAGGTTTATTGTATGCACAATGCAAACCATCAGGGACCTCGTCAAAGCAACTGGCGGTGCAGTGGCAAAAGGAGGTACCCTGCCCTTCTAGAAGGCATTATTTAAATCTAAAACCCAGAAATGTTACATTAGCAGGATACGGGGTGATGGGTTCAATCCTGATTGGCTCGTGTCTGGGGACTTTTCAGAAATTTTATTTTTGAACCTCACCTGTTGCTTGTCAAGTTTTCTTATCGGCTGACTTTCAGGTGGGGGCCATTCTGCGGTTATCTGTACTTTCCAGAAGGCTACCCTGGTACTTTTGTTCCTAGCCATTTCTGAGGACTGGAATGTTTTACAGGAAATAGCTTACACAAGACACAAGATGGAGGTGGAAAACAAAATGGAGGAATTTTGGTTCTCCCCGAGAGCAGCGGACTCACACCGTAATGTGGCAAAACCCTGGGCACAGCTGGGAAATGAAAGAGCGAAGGAAGACTCCTTGCTTGCAGCAAATAAGGAGACCAGTGGTAGTATCTTCCAAAGCAATGGGGGAAGCTTGGCATTTTTTTCATTCAGGGTCCGCATCCATGTAGGAAAAAGCACACACAAGGGCAGGCACATTTCAGAACATAAACAGCTTATGTTATTCCAAGATCATGAAGTCCCCCCCAAAACCAACTAGGAGACCAAGTTCTGTATGGCAAAGCAAAGAGCCTTTATTCTCACACAAGTTTGCAAACTTAGACACTCCTTGTGTCTATTGTGGCTGGAGAGCCCCGAGCTCAGCTGGGACTGGGTTCTTGTGGTAGGACAATGGTTGGAACATTAGGAATTTCCTTTGGACGGTCTGTTCCTAGGTGGTCCGTGGGTGATCTCAGTTTGTGGCCTTTCTTGGAATCAGGGTAAACTACTAAGACTCAGGTCTCTATTAAGCTTGCCATGGCTGGGTCCTACTCTAAAACTGTACTTTTCTGGGCATGCTCAGTTAACCATCATAGGTCACATGTTCAAAAAGATGATCACCAGAGTCTGATAGGAACGGATCTGTAATCTCATCACTGGGGAATCAGAAGCAGGAGGATTGGAACTTCCTCAGAGTAGACCTACATTGTAGAATGAGACCCTGTTTCTAAGGAGGAACAAAAAAGTGGATGATACAAATTGCTTCTGGGTATGAGCAAGTCTATATCATAAGGAGTTACATCAGGACACCTATAAAAATGAGTAACTCAGGAACGGGGTTTGGTGCCTCCTGAATCTATTCAAAGAGTTTTAGCTGCAACAAGAAAGAATAACGTGGAAGGGCTTTAATGGTTTTTTACAAGGGTGACAGCTTCCTTTCCTGCAGATGTAAGAGTTCACCCCTAGTAGTGCCTATGCTCTATTATTTAAAAGGTAGTGATGGTGGTGACGGTTGTGTTCTGTGATTCTTTGTCAGTGCTGAGGACCCAACATAGAGACATGGCTAACACACGTGTAGGACCCAAGGCAGCCTAGCCACACATGTGGGGCCCAGGCCACACAGCTGCTATAGTGGGCAGCACCGGGTTCCAGAAACCATAAGCTGGCGCCACCCAGGAACAGACCATCCAAAGAAAATGCCAAACATTCCAACTAATGTAGATAGGATCACCAGCCAGCACACACCCATCGCTTTTGACCAGGACACCCCTAGAAAAATGTCAGTCAGTCAGAGGTCCTAAACCTTAGAAATCCCTCACCCCTACCTTTGCTACTATGAAAACTCAACCCCAGCTGTGTTCAGGGCTCTCCAATCACTCCAATACGTTGGACACATTGACTCTCTGAGTTTGCAAACTTGTGTAAAAATAAAGACCCTTTGCTTTTACACAAAGAACTCTGTCTCCTGGTTTGTTTGTGGGAACTCCGTGATCTGGGCATAACAACAGGCAATACTCAAAAGCAACTGAAACATAGAGGGGCATGGAACCCAGTGTAAAGTTTTTGCAGCCCGATAAGCCTCTCCATCGATGCAATAATCCAAATCAGACCAAATCAAACAGAATTAGAGAAAGCCCAGGTTTAAAGGATGCGCTCCTCGGTTGGTGTAGGAGGGTTCTTCTATATTTTGTGTTACTTTCATTGGTTAATAAAGAAAGCTGCCTGGGCCTTTTGATAGGGCAGGACTTAGATAGGTGGGGAAAAGAGAACAGTATGCTGGGAAGAAGACTGGGTCAGAGGGGAGCCCGCCATGAAGCCGCCAGGGTCAGACATGCTGAATCTTCCCAGTAAGCCCACTACCTCGTGGTGACTTACAGACTATTAAAATGGGTTGAAATAGATGTGAGAATTAGCCAATGGAGGCTAGAACTAATGGCCAGGCAGTGTGTTAAATGAATCCAGTTTGTGTGTGATTATTCCAAGTATAAGCCAGGGCCAAAAGCAGGCCGTGCAGCCATGCGACCAGGGAGCCAGGTGGGACAGAACAAAAGGGCCCACGTTCCTCTCAGATGCTGGGAACACAGCAGCCTTCCCCCCATACAACACCCGGTGGCCCTGCAGCCCCCCCACCCCCACCCCCAGGAGGAAGACCAGGAAACCTCGGAGAGGTTGACTCTCCCCGGAGAGGAGTCACTCTGAGCTCCTTTGGTGGGCTTTTTCGGAGGTGGCAACTTCCAGGGGAGGGGGCCTGGAATGGAAATTTCCACTCAAACATTTTAGAATGGATGATGCCAGGGCCTAGGGTGAAGCCACATCCAAACACCCAGATGTCAGCTTTTTTTGTAAGTGTTCAGTTGACACAATCAAAAAGTAAAGTGACTCAAGCAAAAGAGTTGGACATGGTGACATGGCCAGCAAGCACAGGACCTGGACATGTGACATGGCCAGCAAGCACAGGAGCTGGACATGTGACATAACCAGCAAGCACAGGAGCTGGACATGTGACATAACAAGCAAGCACAGGAGCTGGACATGTGACATGGCCAGCAAGCACAGGACCTGGACATGTGACATGGCCAGCAAGCACAGGAGCTGGACATGTGACGTAGCCAGCAAGCACAGGAGCTGGACATGTGACATAGCCGGCAAGCACAGGAGCTGGACATAGTGACATGGCCAGCAAGTACAGCACAGAGGAGGCTGAGCCAGGAGCACTGCAAGTTCCACACCAGCCTGGACTACAAGAGCCTTTATGTGATGGAGGCCCTACAAGAACAGCCAATCTTCCAAAGAGCTTATAAAATAGTCAAGTAAATAAAAACATGCTTAATATCACTAATAATTAGGGAAATGCAAATCAACACCACAAGATACCACTTCACACCCATTCGGATGGCTACAATTTAAAAACAAAAATTAATAAAAAAACAAATGTTGCCAAGATGGTAGGATTATAAAATGGCACAGCCACTGTGGACACTGTGTGCCATTTCCTCAAGAAAATTAAGGATTAAGTCGACATGGGATCCTCAATTCCATCTGTGTAATACTAGAGAAAGAACTGCTGCTGTGTGCGTAAATGAGTACAGGCTGTGTGTGTGTGTGTGTGTGTGATGTGTGTGTGTGTGTGTGTGTTGTGTGTGTGTGTAGTGCTTTCACCTCTTGATAAGCCCAGCCAGTAGCTCCAAAGGGAGCTCCCAAGAACAAGGGCTTCTTCCAAGAACATGACAAGCCAGACACTCTGGCTGGATGCTTCATCCAAGTTTGCTGAAAGTATACAGGCTACCAGGACCTTGGAGGGAGAGCTTCCACAGCATGAGGGATCCTTGTGAAGCAGGCAAGAGCTTTGGAAATGAAGTGGCCTTCTTCACAAGAGCCTGAGGTAATAGCAGCCCCACAGACCTGCCAACAGATGTACACATAAAATGTGGCATGCTAGCTAGCAACTTAAGGGAGAAAATGTTTATATTGGCTTGCAATCCCAAAGGATAAATTCCAACATGCAAGGCATGAAAAAAAAAAAAAAAAACTGGGAGGCTGGCTGGTCACATGACATCTGCTCAGCCACTGAACAGGAAGCCTCACCAACCCACTTCCTCCTCCAGTGAGGCTTCACCTCCTAAAAGTTCCGCAACCTTTCCTAGCAGCAGCAGGAGCTAGGGTGTATAGTGTCCTGACCACTCAAGGCACTTCACATTTCACATTCTGGCATATGGTTTATTATCCAGCCTTAAAAAGAAAGTTCCAGGAAGGCCTGGCCCAAGACATGGAGCTGCCACTGTCACCGCTTCAGCCATAACTAGAGCTGTTAGCCTGCTGGGGGAGGAGAGCACAGGACCACAACGCTGTCTGCAGGCTACAGGCATGGTGATCATGCCATGGCCTTGACGGCTGGCGCCAAGGGCAGGGTTGGTACACAGGCTGCAGCCTGAAACTCTCCCTGGTCCCCTGGCCAGAACCCATGGGGCATAAGAGGCAGTACCTTCTCAGAGACAGCACGTGGCTGAGGCCAAAGCTGTTTCTGCACCTGAGACAGAACTTGTAGGGAGGAGAAAAATCTTTGGTCAAATTCAGCTAGTAGTTCTGCCCTGAAGTTAGGCAGAATGAGTGGTGGCCCTACCAAACATGACCTCAATGGGACCAGGCCTAGGGTAAAGGGAGTTTCCCTTTGGCTCAGCCTGTTAAGGGTAGGGGCACAGGACAGTGTATTGTCTCTCTTCCGTAACTACTTCCAGCTGACAATGGGCTGTTGTGGTCAGGGCGCAGCAAGGCTGAAAACACACTGAAAGACTGGACAATGGGACATTCACCAGAGGCACGTGATTGTCTGAGCCAGCTGTAGAGACAGGAAACAATCACATTGACTGAACTGGTCCACACCTGCTTTCAGCAAGTCCAGGGCTCGTAGTCATTTGGAACAGGTTGTAGTCAGCAGATGATGCTTGGATGTGTCTGTCAGCCAAGTGGAAATCTGCTGAGACAAACATAGACTAGAGAAAGAAGTTAAGATTTAACTTTTAGATCCGCAGTATTTAGTGATTGACGGAGGGGAGGACTCCCAAGACCAGGAGAGAGAGAGAGAGAGAGAGAGAGAGAGAGAGAGAGATCATCCTCAGGAACAAACAGG
>JAQHUG010000267.1:1655142-1666462 GCA_028555095.1 Dicrostonyx torquatus | reverse complement strand
TCTGTGGCTTTGGAGCCTGCAATGGAACTAGCTCTTGTAGACCAGGCTGGTCTCGAACTCACAAAGATCCGCCTGCCTCTGCCTCCCGAGTGCTGGGATTAAAGGCGTGCACCACCACTGCCCGGCTTAGCTACTTCTTTTAAGCTTAACTTTGAAAACACATACAGGGAACTGAGTAAGGCTTATCTTTGCAATAAGTTACATTAGTATTTAGCATGACTACAATTAAAGAACGTGATCATCTGTAAGATGACTGATGTCCAACTTGTGTTCCTTAACCGTCTACAACAAGTTAGCAGCCTTCATAAGCCTAGAACTTTACTTTCCATTCCTGTCAGGTTTAGCCTTAAAAATAATGAGTTTGAATGGAAGCTCTTCAAGCATCGAAACAAAAGTTTTAAGCATAGATAATGGGCTCAGTAAAGAAGCCAAAATAGCTGTTTTGTGGGTGAAAGTGAAATGAATCTGCTCTGACCTAAGACTGCCTCCTGAGAAGGCAAGGAATAGTGATAGGAGAAAGATCCCTCAGGGGCAAATGGGAACAGGAGAAAGGGGCTTGTGCATTGGGGTGAGGCCCATGACCAGAGACTGAGGGAGCCTAGGCCAGCACTGCCCTTGACAAGCCATTGGGGGCACCTGCCCAAATGCCCAACCCTGGGAGACCCTCTCAGGGGATCAGAAACTCCACTATAGACTATATATCTTATTTATCAAATACCTTATTTCTTTATTTTATTTTATTTTATTTTGGTTTTTTTCGAGACAGGGTTTCTCTGTGGCTTTGGAGCCTGTCCTGGAACTAGCTCTTGTAGACCAGGCTGGTCTCAAACTCACAAAGATCCGCCTGCCTCTGCCTCCCGAGTGCTGGGATTAAAGGCCTGTGCCACCACCGCCCGGCAAGCACTTTTCTTTTAAGAAAAGGGTTTGAACTTCTCTATGAAACTCTGAATAGCTAAGAGCACTGGTCTTGTTATTTCATAGAAAGCCAATCATATAGAACCCTGCAACCCAGAGGGCTGTGACATGATTAATTATTAACCTGTGCCTTTAATTATACATTATATTCTTTAAATAAGCCTGACATGGCCCTCAATCCTCTTCTCTCGTTTAGAGAGTGTGACCCCATTCCCAAAACAAACATTTTGCTGCAAAGAATCTTCAGCTTTGTTTTCTTAAGTGAAAAAAAACAAGCATAATTAACATAACATGGTCACATTTCATACTCCCTCTGGCTCAGCCATACATTTTGACAACTCCTCTTTCCCGTCTTCTCTTCTCTTTATTATTCCAGTCTCCTGCCTTTTCTCTTGCTTCCCAGATAACATGAGAACTTTTATCAAAGTCTTTCTTGTGGTTTCCTTCAGTAGCATAGAATATTGTATGGCTACAATACTTTAAACAGAAGCAGACACATAAATATTACATAAATACAACAAAAAATAACTCTAAATGTGCATCAACACATAAAAACCTGTACCAACACAAAACATCTGAGACTAGCAGTAGGTTTTTTTCCTTACCCTAACCATAGTAATTTGTAACCAACCGCTCTAAATGATGACAAATATTTATAACCTATTGGGGCTAAATGACTAGAAACCATGAATTTTTTTTTCTGTGGGAAGCATTACTTTTCCAAACATAATATTTTATAGACTGACTCCAGCAGTTTCTTAGATAGTGTCAGCACAGGAAGGGGTTAAGGGGAAAATAGTTGCTGCAAGGACCTTGGTCCATAGTGAAGAATTTGGCTCAGAAAGGAAGGGGGTAGGCACAGCAGCTACACTGGAAGCTTGTGGGCAGAGTGCCTGCCTGGCAGCTCAGTATGCTGCAAAGAAAAGATTGCCAGCTACCCCAGCTGTAGACCCCAGCAAAAGTGTCACAATAGGGCCCCGACAGCTTAGCAACCATAGGACATTTCTCTCCATCGCTCCTCCATGCCTTATCAAAGTGTGCCCCTGCCCCCTCCAGACAATGAGCCCCAAATCACTAGCTTGAACCTGAAAGTCCTTGGAATGGTCCAAAATAAGACGATTGACCCATTCCTATGGGAAGTAACAGAGTAATGTTACTAACAGAAAGACAAAAAACAATGACAGAAAAGCACCAGCATGATGCACGAAAAAGAAACCAGAAATGGGCTGATGGGAGCTCCATTTGCCACGGAGCCACCCTCTGTCCCAGTTCAACGGAAGTCTCTGTCCCTCCCAGGTGAATCTGGGATGCCTTTCGGCCTACACATAAGAGGTGCCTCTAATCAGGCAAAACTCCAGTCTCCAGATTCATTTATCCCGAGCATCTTGGAGAGAAAAACAGAGAACAGGGACAGTCAAAACACACAGAACACGACCAGAACAGTGGCAGAACAACGACAAAGAGCGCTCACATTACACTTACCAGCCAACGGGGTTTTCAGAGCTGACCTGTCAAGAGTCTTGAGGGGACTTCCGGGGCAATGCACCTATAACTCCTTACAGTCGACGCCTTCTGGTGTGGGGAGCGGACTCAGTTTTCTTTAAGGGGCTGGCCCCCTGGAGTTTAACCATGCTCCAATGAGTAGATAGGCAACACGAACTGGACTTGGTGGTGGGGAGAGAATGCAATGGTGGGAGGGTGGACCTGGAAGGAATGGGAAACCTGTAGGGTCAAAGTGCATTGTATGAAATGCCCAAATAATTAATAAAAAATATTATGTTGTGGAACAAGAAAAGAAAAACATTGGAGAAAAGAGGAGGCAGAAAGAATTTAAAAGCAGGAGCATGGAGAAGGATGCTGTAAATGCTGTTCCCTGAACTTTTCGGGAGAGGGAGAAGCATTCTTTGGGGACGTGGCCACTGGGAAATTGTCCGTACACTGGGGGATTGCTCCCACCTCATGCACATATGGGTAGCATATAATAATAATGAAAGTAATAAATACTTTTGTTTTATTCTTAAAAAGAAAGTCCTCATGTGCTCAAGCATCACAGAGCCCTGGAGACACCAAGTAAGGGAAATAAACCAGGGACAGAAAAGTAAATGAGGACTGTGCTACCACTTGTAACAGGGACCTGGAGAGTGAATCTCACAGGTTCCGGAAGCAGAGTGTATAGCATGGCCTGGAGGGAGAGGACACAGGCAGGGGTGTGCAAGACACAAGGGAACTGTACTCTTAAAATGGCTAAGGTAGTAAATGTTGTGTGCTGTTTGCCATTATCTCTCTCTCTCTCTCTCTCTCTCTCTCTCTCTCTCTCTCTCTCTCTCTCTCTCTTTCTCCCTGTCTCCTAAGCAAATGAAGTTATGAACTACTGATACTAATGAAATGCACAGAAGAGGGAAAGTAGAAGATTTGTGGTCACTGGTTGCAGACTTATTCACAAGCGCATCCCCAAAACTTCTGCTATAGCAGCCAGAAAAAAAGGTGATAGAGGGCTGAGGGGATGGTTCTGTGGAAAAGAGCCCTGACTGTACAAGCATGAGGACCTGAGTTCAAATCCCAGGACTTACATAAAAAGATAGACACGTCTGTGTCTGCGTCTGCAACCCCAGCACTGTGTGCTTAGCTCCAGTGTCAGTGAGAACCCTGCCTCCGAGGAATAAAACAAACAGAGAGAGCGATAGAACGGAACAATGACATCCTCCTCTGGCCTCTGTAGACGTGCACAGACATGCACAACTATGCGACTCACTACACACACAACTCCTGCTCACACTCATACGTGTACTCACACACATACACACAGAAAGGAGTAAAATTTAGGAGAGAAACTGAACCAGCTTTGTGTTTGGATTTTTCTTTTTTTTTTTTTCTTTTTCTGTTTGAGGATGAGGTTGTCATTATCATCATCACTCTTGGCTTGCCTTGAATTTGTGACAATCCTCAGGTGTCATCCACCTGGCTTGTTTGAGATGAGTCTCTCCTTTGCCTTGGCACTCTTCAGTCAGGCTGGGGGCTGGCAGCAAGCCCCAGAGACACTCCTCTCACAAACCACAGAAAGTGCTAGACCCTCCAATCAAAAATAAGACCACTACCACAATTAAATTGTTGAGCCAAATTTGAAGCAAGCCAATAAATACTGGCCGGGGGATAATGGAAATGGACTCTGGCCAGGTCCATTCCAGGGTTCCCAGAAAATGGTGACAAGTCATTTTGAAGAGGTTTTAAAAAGCAATCCCATAATGCTACCATATTTCCCATCAGGGCCAATTAGGGGCATATTCAGATGTACCTCCAGCCTACATCCAGTCACGGGCAAGCATACATCCTGACCTATTTCCTGCCCACTTGCCTCCTGTCTACATGTGATCAGTACATCTGGTGCCTGGGTCACACAAACTTGTTTAGAGGACTGCAAACCAAACAAGTGGCTTGTTATCTTAAATAAACAGCCTCCAGCATTTCAGAAAGTATCCATCCTCAGAAAAGAGGGTTTACAGATTAGAGGCATTTTTGTCTCCTGGATCTCTCAGGCACAGTAATTAAAACTTAAACCATAACTTGGGGTCTCACAGAAGACTGATTTCAATAACTCTTAGTTCACAGGCAAGAGTAGCTAACAGAAGGGCAGCCGCTTCTCCTTTTGCCCCAATGTCTCCTTTTTAGATTTTTAATTACATCTGTATTTTTTTGGGGGGGGTGTTGCCCACATGCCACTGGACAGCCAGTGAAGTAAATTCTCCTATGGGGGTCCAGAAACTGAACTTGGAGTAGTAGGCACCTTGTGGTCTTCTGAGTGAGAATGGCCCTATAGGCTCAGATGTTGGGATGCTTAGTCCCCACTTGGCAGAGCTGCTTGGGGGGTGTGGCCTTCCTGGGGAGAGATTCCAAAGCCTCATGTCATGTCCGATGTGTTTCTTCTGCCTCTTGAGCCTTGTAAGCACAAGAGATGTGTGCCCCTGGCTTCTGCTCCAGCTGCCATGTCTGCAGCCTCCACTCTGTGTCACGGACACTAGTCCCTGGAACTGCAAGCCTTTCTTTTGTAAGTTGCTTTGGTCATGGTGTTTCATCCCAACAGAAAGAAACCTGTACCTGCTGGGCTGCCCCACTGGCCCACAATGCCTCTCTTTCTGTTTCCGAGATTCAGCACCCGTAGGCACACAGATGAGAACAGAGTTTCTAGAAGATTCCTTCACTACTGTCCACCCAACATGCAAAGCTTAGTAGAGCTCTCACCTCAGAGAGAAGAAGAGAGATTATTCTGGAGGAAATCTCAGGGACCATGGCCCCGGAACCCAGATTCAGGATGCCCCATAGTGGTAACTATTTCATGATTTTTATTTAACAATAAAAGAAATAAAACTAGATCCTTTGCAGGTAGTAATGTAGGCAGGCATGTCCTGTCCTGACTGCCTGCTCCCAAAGAAAAACAACACAGAGGCTTAATATTACTTATAAAGGCTTAGTCGATAGCTCTGGTTGATTACTAGCTAACTCTTACACTTAAAATAATCCAGATTTCTTATCTATGCTTCACCATGTGGGTCATGGTTTATTACCTCACTGCTTCCTCGGTGGCTGACTGTTGTCTCTCTTGATTCCACTTCTCTGCTTCCAGTATTGATGTCCTTTCTAACTTCATCCTGCCTTGCTATAGGCCAATCAGCTTTTTTATTAACCAATAAAGTAATCCGTATTCACAGCGTACAGAAGGATTATTCCACGGCGTAACACTATGCCACCAGAGGGATGGGGAGACAGCTCAGTTAAAGCACTTGCGATGTAGTCATGAAGACCTGAGTGCAGTCCCCCAAACTCATTTTAAAAAGCCAGACACAGTGGTACACACTTGCTATCCCAATGCTGGGGAACCAGAGGAAGCATCCTTGGGGGTTGTTGGCCAGCCAGTCTATCCTGCTCAGAATGATCCTGGCCTAGTGAGAGACCCTGCCGAAAAAGATAAGATGGATAACACCTAAGGAAAGACACCCAAAGTTAACCTCTAGCCAGCTCATACAGACACACACACACACACACACACAGATTCACACAGGCAAACATGCACACACATGTACATGCACACTGCATTCGTGGAAATAGGCAAGAAGTTTACAGAAGAGCAAGAAATCTCTGCCTCGGATGTCATCTGATGACATTCTCAGCCTTTTGGTGGTTGGAAACCAGGCATTTGTTTGTACATTTTAAAAGGGATCTTACCTAATAGTTGCAAGGATGTTAGTTCAAACACAGGCGGGCAATAAATGGCTTTGAATGGGCTAAAGACAGCCCAGGACAGCTTCTCTCCCAGCAATCACAGTTCTAATCAGCGAGCTTTGGAGAGCTTCAGGGCAGCCCGACTTGTTTCCTAGGCCCTTCAGTTCACATTACAAAACAAAGCGGTGAATGAACTATGGCCATGAACCAAAAGGCCAGTTAGCCGTGACAATGGCCCCAGAGCACACATGGATAGGACGCTGGTTCCTACGTGTGCTTTGGAAGGCAGCGTGGACTTGAAACCATATCGCTGGACCCTGCTCCTAATATCTCTGATTCAGTAGCTCTAAGGTGAACTCGGGAATCTCTGTGTCGGACCGAGTCCTGAGAGCAGCCAAAGCTGCCGCTTTGAGCACTTCCCTTGAGAGCAGCTGCTCTGAGGGGCGGTGGTGTTGGAAAGGGGGTTGCTATTTGTTAAGTGGCTTCATAGCTTTAAGCTATTGGTTCTTGGTCCAAATTTCATCCCAGCTGCACTTTCCAATCCTTTGGAGAAATTGTCCACATCGCTGCCCCTGCTCATTGACTCAAGAAATCTAAAGTAAGATCCAGGAATGAACATTTAGGGATCCTCCTTGGTTACCAAGGGAGAATGATGGATGATGCATTGCATCACCGTGACACACCTGTGCACGGTGCAGTGCATCACCCTGACACACCTGTGCACACTGTAGTGTGTCATCCTGACACACCCATGCACAGGCAGACACAGTTAGAGATGTTTGAGAATGAGAGAAAAGATTATTTCACAGAGTGAGAACCTGTGAGTTATTTCTCAGAGCTAGAGGCAAAGCCTGTGCGTGGAGCCCCTCAAAGCCTGTGCGTGGAGCCCCTCAAAGCCTGTGCGTGGAGCCCATCAAAGCTTGTGCGTGGAGCCCCTCAAAGCCTGTGCGTGGAGCCCCTCAAAGCTTACATGCTCTGAGATCCCTGAAAAGGATATCCAGGAATGTCTGCCTCAGACGGGGGGGGGGCAGACAGGAACTAGAACTGACGTTTCCCTGGGGCCCATATTGGGCCCCCCAAAATGGGATGCCATTGGCCCATCCTGTCTACCTTCTTCTGTGGTCCCCAAACTAAGATGATGGGCCTTCCTAACCCAAAAATCCAAAATCTAAAACATAGACCACCAGTGGAAAACTCCCACATGTGACCTCCCATGACAGCTGCAATCAAAACACAGGTGCATGGAAAATAGTGTAGAAAATTGCCTTCTGGCTGTGCAGAAAAGGTATGCACAAATCATAACTGAATTGAGCGTTTATCTTGGGAACCTTTCCTGAGATGCCTCACTGTGTCTATGCATACTCCAACATCCTAAATCCAAAGCACTTCTGGTCCCAAGCATTTTGGATGGGAAAACATGATGTGTGATGTTGAGCATCTACTATACACCAGACCAGAGAGATACTGAAAAAAAAAATAAACAGAAATATAAATAAATAATGTGGCTAGAGAGGTGTCTTGGTGTGTTAAGCACCAGCTGTGCAAGCAGGAGGACCTGTTAGGATCCCCCAGCATCCAGATGAGGAGAGCGAGCAGGTCACTACAGCAAGGGTCTGTCAACCCAGCAATATTGCGCTCACTGATTGGCCAGATTCGGCGAGAGACCCTGTCTCAAAAACAATAAAGGGGAGAGGATCCCCTGTCCATTCAGAATGTAGGTTATAATATCTCAGCGGCCTGGGGAAAAGACAGTCACACTGCCTGTACCCAGAGAAGGAGGCAACGGGTTTCTACTCCAAATGCGCATCATCCCCCCACTCTAGTCTCTGCCACCTCTGCGTTCAAAAAGAAGCCATACTGGCATGGCGAACTGGAGGGGTCGATTCACACACTTACAACTTTTGTTTCCAAACCCTTAAAGATAGCCCCTAGAAAAAGTACTTCGGTGAAACTCCTGTAATGCAAATGCATGTCCCAAAATATAAGCAAGACATTGAGCTGCGAATTTTGCACCAGTAAACGTTCTGTGGGCCTCTCTTGCAGAAGGGCTCTGTTATTAGACTCCTGGAGCGTGTTGCCGCACCGCACGTTGCGATGCCGCCACCTAGTGACCATGTATGAAACAGCTGCGGAAGCCTGGGCGTCTAAATCACCAGATCTTAGGGTAGGCTGCATCCTGTTAACACCAGCCTGGGCGGTGGCTGTTTTTAGCTGGGTCTCTCCTTCTGTGCCACTTTCATCATGGAAACTGGCTCTCTAGGCCCAAAAAAAGCTGCGGCGTGCTCTGCAAAAGCTGTTTGAGGGCCAATTTTAGCTGCATTTCTTAGAATTTGGGCTCCGAGGAGGAAGGAGGGATGTGCGGTTCCCAGGAAGTTCTGCATCTTCCTTCCGGGGGAAGAAGATGAGATCATCCCCTCTTTGGCTTTCAGCTTCTGACAAGAGAAGAGAACTTTGGAATTTTTTGAGGCAACAGCCGCTGCATTCAGAAAGCTTTACCACGTTCCGTTAGAATTTTCTCTACTTGGGTCATCACACCTGAACTTTAAAAATAACCTCTCAAGAAAGCTTCGAATTATGACTATGAAGAAATCATAACTTGGAAAAGTTAAGGAACTTACCAGCGTCAAAAAGCCCGCAACTCATAGAGCCGTGATGTCACCTCCAGTTTGTGCTCCAAACCCACCACCCAAACAAGGCATCCATCCGGAGTTGAAAGTCGAGGGACTGAGGAGGGTGCACAGCTGGGAAACTGCCTGGCTTGCACAGCCCTGGGTTCACACATGAACTGGGCAGGGGGCACACATCCTGCCATCTCAGCATGCAGAGAAGCATAGGCAGGAGAATCAGAAAAAAAAAAAGAAAAAGAGAGATGGGCGCCCGATCACATCTATGTACTCTGCTTCCAGCTTCACTGGGCCACCTTGGATAAGCCAATTTCTCTGGGTCTGTTTCCTCTACCGGCAAAATGGGTGTAAGTATCACAGAGCCTGCCTCATAACGTTGTGAAGATTCGCGTAGAATTATGAACCCCCATGACTCAGTAGCTCCACGTCTTGGCTTTGAGTACCTGCTGAGAGTCCCACACTCTCCTACAGAATTCAGAAGATGGATGGAGTTAGGTTCTGTGCGCATGTGCGCGCGCGCACACACACACACACACACACACACACACACACACACACACACACACCGGAAAGAGCTTGATGTTTTCTGGTGACTGTCATGTTCTGTGAGCCTTACTCCCTCCCTGTTCAGGTCCTCAGCACTGCCCCAAACCTGCTCTCCTGGAACTGTCCTCCAAGGGAACACAAGCTGAGAAGGGGCTCTCTGGAGCTGTGACCTGTGCCCTATTTCCAGAAACATCAGGCAGACAAACTTTGCCTTTTCCAGCGCACTAGACACTCCTGAAGGTGAGGCTTTGTCTTGTCAGCGCAGTATGTCCACTGCCCTTCCCAGCACCTGGCACACAACAGGTCTATGCCAGCGTAGGAACAGATGCTACCTGCTACGTGTCAGACCCTCGTGTTAATCACGACGAGTGCAAAAGAATGAACAAGCCACAGTGTTACAAGAGGAGGCCCGCGGGCCGTGTTCCCAGCACCTGAGAGAAAGGCGGGCCCTTTTGTTCCTTCCCGCCCGGCTCTCGGCCGCCAGCTAGCTTATGCCCGAAATCATATACTATGAGGCAGACTGGCAAGCAGTCAGCCAGAACCGATGAACTGGGGGACCTTGAAGAGGAAGGCACGGGGTCAGAGAGAGAAACCTGAAGTCACAAAAGGATCCCCACCTAGCTTGGTGGGGCCTACCAAACAGCCCCCGGTCCTGAAGTTTGCGTGTAAAATGTCCCCCACGGGCTCATGTGTTTAAGCACCTGATCTCCTGTTGGCGGTATTATTTTTCAGGGTTGCGAAGTTGCCCCACTCCCTGACTTCAGCCACAGGACTTCACACTCCTGCCCGTGTCTCACCCAGCATGCTGGCCTGTGCCCCCTCGGAAGTCCAGGTAAAGCCTCCATTCTTGTCAGACACTTGCCACAGCCATGAGATCTCACTGAGGGTAGCCCACACAGTAGGACTGCATAGGAAGGAAAGAGGAGAGGGGTGGGCTCTTGAGGGGTTTCGCTGGCCACATGACCAGCCTGTTGGCCTGGGTGCACACAGTGCAAAGGTATAATGGTTAGCTCGTCCGTGTGACAGGCTCTAGAATCTTCTGTGGCAAACCTCTAGGCATGTGGGGACCCAAGCCATGCTAACTGTGGATGGCACATGCATCAGCTGGGGAGCTGGGGTCAGCATCCACCCCTCCAGCGCTGGCTGCAGATGCAATGCTCCGTCATCTCCAGCTCCTATAGTTGTGATGTGCCTGCCATGGCTGTTCCAGCCTCAAATGCTCAGTGCGAGCCCAAACAAGCCTCCTTCCCTTCATTGTTTCAGTCTTTTGTGGCACTGAATGACTGATACAAAGGACAGAGGCCTTGCCAGACCTCCCCGCCCCCTCCTGCCTGAATGGCTCCATCCGCGACTCTAGACTTTGCTATTGTCCTCTAGGGTCGAGTTTCATGCCTCAGGAGCTGTAGCTGGAAGAGTCCCAGATGACTGTTTTAATCACAGCTATGAGGCAGGCTCCCCTTTCCCATCACTTTCTTCCCTTGCCTGTGACTGTCACCTGGCTGGGACCTGATAGCACAGCTGTTCAGGGAAGTTACTGTAACCCAGTTCTCCAGGGGCACTGCCATCCTGTGGGGAATAGCTGAAAACATCTACAGCCGCTTTTGTTGTCACAGTGCTAGTGACAGCAAGTAGGTAGGGCAGGGCTGCCGCTAAGTGCCCTGAAGTGGCCAGGACACTCCTGCCCTTTGGTCACCCAGCCTTACCCGGTAGGGAGGGTCAGCTGCACTGCTACTGAGATCTCGCTCATCCCATGATGAACTGGTTCAGGAGTAAGCGACTGAGAGAACCGCTGAGCGGCTGCTGGACCCTTTCAAGCCCTCCTGGATGAAGACCGATGAACAGAGGATAGTTGTGGGTTTTTCTGACTTTATTTCTGCTTTATAACATCCGTCTTCCTGTGACTTCAATCAGTTATGGCATCAGTGACCCTGAGCCTCAGCCATTCTCTGTTTCGCAGTCTGACTGCATTGGTGTTGACCTAGTGTGTGTCCGGTGCTGTAAAAGGCAATTCCCTGTTTTGC
>JAQHUG010000267.1:1612256-1631801 GCA_028555095.1 Dicrostonyx torquatus | reverse complement strand
AGACAGACAGAAGATGGATGAATAGATAGATGACAGGTAGATAAATAGATAGATAGATAGATAGAGATTGAGAAATTGATAAATAGAAAAATAATTAACAGTAGTTACCTTCTGAGTAACAGTTAAAATTCAGTTCCCAACCAGTACTCAGAAAAAGAAAGCCATGACAAAGCATTATGAGATAAAGAACCTCCAATACCACTGACTTTGTTATGTGTTGACTGTCTACTGCTTGGCATGTGGTTCATATACACAGTGAGACTCCATTGAAGAAAACTAATTTTGCCTTTGTGAGCAGTTGTCAATTGGAGAGAGCACCGGGTTAGACACTGGGGAGGGGTAATTACCGTGAGAAAGAGAACATCATTTGTACAAGGTGTAAAAACAACTCAGATTTACCTCAATTTTGCTAGAAAATTCTTGGACGAGGGGAAAAAGCATTGTCCAGACATCAACAGGCTGCTTCTCTGTAGGTGGTTAGTAGTGATTCCCTGGAGCATTGTGTTAAAATTAATTAGTGACGTCTTCCATGAACAACAGCATAGGAACATACTGTGTGGAGGCACTGAGAGCCATCGCCTTGGTACAGAGGGGAGGAGGTCTGAGCCCAAGACCCCTGGGAAGCAGGAACAACTTGTCCTGCTTCCAGTACAGAAAAAAATCCATGATACTGTGGTCTCTTAATGCCTCTGAAGCAGAGGCTTTCTCTGGCAGTCATGTTCCTACAGATGACAAGCCACAAAGAAATCATTCACTAAACCCAGGACTCTGCAGAGTTTAATTAGTGCATATAATCAGCCAGCCTCTAGTTTCTGTTGAAGCAAAGAAAACCTTGTGACAAGTGCCCCATCACCACTCATGCAACTGAGAAAGTTTGCCCGACTCTTCAGTTTGGAGTATTTCATTCTATAGTGTGTAGTTGGACTTTCTTTTGGGACTGCCAGCTCCCAAACAATGACACAGAGACTTATTAACTATGAAAGTTTGTCCTTAGCTTAGCCTTGTCCCCAACTAGCTCTTATGATTTAAATTAACCAATTTGTATTGATCTACATTCCGCCATGTGGCTCATTGCCTATCCTCTATAATGTACATCTGACTTCCTCCATGTCTCATTGGCACATCCCCCCAAGCCTAGATTCATCTCCTGAGTTCCTCTCTCCTCCCAGAAATCCTGCCTATCCTCTCCTGCCTAGCTATCGACCCTTCAGCTCTTTATTAAACCAATCAGAATAAGAGAGGGACATATTTTCAAACAGTGTGATCAAATATCCCGAAATGATAGTGAAGTTAAAAGAATAGCCTAATGAGCATCTAGACTCTTCTATGTTTATCCAACATTAGCACTTCGATATATTTACTTGTCTCTGTGCATCTTTCTCCTGAAATATCTTTAAACAACTTGTATCATCATGACATATTTTTTATCCCTAAAATCCTCAGTCTGTGTTTCCTAAGCATAAACACCTTCTCTAGAACCAGCCACAGTCCAGTAATACAATCATCACATCCAACAACATTCAAGACAGACAGCAACACCATCCTATTTACAGTCCATGTTAAATCCTCCCTAGGACTGGAAAGATGGTTCAGCAGGTATTAGTGCCTCCTGCTCTTGCAGAGGACCCCAGTTGTGTTCTCAGCACCCACATCGGGCACCTCACAACTTCAGCTCCAGGATGTTGAGTGCCCTCTTCTGGCCTCTGCAGGCACTGTACTCACACACACGCCCCCCCCACACACATTCACTCACAATTTAAAAATAAAATAGGAACCAGGCATGTTCGTACGCACCTTTAATCCCAGTACTTGTGAGGCAGAAGCAGGCAGATCTCTCAGTTCGAAGTCAGCCTGATCTACAGAGGAAGTTTCAGGATAGCTAGAGCTACACTGAGAAACTCTGTCTCAAAAAAGCAAAAATAAATAAATAGATGAAATAAAATAAATCTTAAAATTCGTCCCAATGGTCCGGTAATGTCCTTTTAGCTACTTGTCCTTTACTTAATCCTGGGTCTGATCAAGCTCATATTCTTCCCTTCATGGTCTTTCCTTTGATTTCCTTCCACCTAGAACAATCTAGAACAGCCCTGCTGCTTTGTTTTTCTAGCCTTCGTTTTACTTATGTGGTTTTAGGAACCGCTGGCCCACCAGCAGGGGAAATCCTGCTTGCAGAGGATCCTATCTTCTTGAAGGACATCTTTGTCTTCTGGATGATTTACCACTTAGATTTCTCTGTATAATAAAAAGCTCGCCCCATCCTTCTACCTGTGATGACGGAACTACAGTGAGCATGCTCAGTGCAACAAACATAATTCTGACTCTGGTTACAAAGGGACCCAATAAGGCAGGCCTGGTGGCTAAGGCCTATCATCCTAGCTACTAAAACTACTGAGGCAGTAGGATCAAAAGTTGAAGGTCTTCCTGGACTACTGAGTGATTTCAAGGCTGATTAGAACAATTTAGCAAGGACCCTATTTCACAATAAATAGGGTTGGACTTTTTTACTTGCTTTTTGCTTTTTTTATAACAGAGGGTATAATTTAGTGGTGTTTTAGGAGTGTTTGCGTAGTGTGGACAAAGATTCAATCTCCAGTCCAAATATCAAAAATGAAGAATCCAAGGCACAAGACTCTTTCTTAAGGGTTTCATTCATTAAGTCTATCAGCCAGCTGAAAGGAGAGTCTCAAGTGTTTAGTTCAAAGTCAAGTAAAAGTCACGGTAGGCCACTGCCTACCCTGAGATGAGAGAAAACATTGTTTAAGGCTGGCTGTTGACACAGTCCTGACCCCAACCTTCACTCTGCTTTATTAGCTCCTGTTTCATAACGGATGACAGCTCTGCCCTTTAATTGTCGAGGAATTTCAATTCTGCACCACTGTCTGCTGTTAAAAATGATTTAGCTTCCTTCATAAACACTAGCCTTTCAGGGACTTCCTCCCAGGTAAGAAAAGTAAACCTGAAACCGAATGATCTGCACATAAACGTGCTCACACTGTCACCACTTATATCATTGTTAGTTACTGAATGCTTTTTCTTACATCAAATCCCCCTTTTCTCTGAGACAGGGTTTCATGAATCCCAGGCTGGCCATGAACCAAGGATGCAACCAAGGATACGTTTGAATTCTGATTCTCCTCTGTCCACATCCCTACCCCAGGATTACAGGATGTCATATGACATAGAACTTAGGAGCACTTGGAATAGAACCCAGGCCTTCAGAGATGGTCAGTAAGTACTCTCCTGGCCAAATTATATCCTCAAATATTTATATTTATATATTATAGTCCCTCAAATTTATATATTACCTAAATAAATAACCTTTGAGAAAAAAGATTTACATACACGTCTAAAAACAAACAAAACTGGCACTGTTTTACAAAATCTGCTGTAGAAATAGATACACGACCTAGACGTTAAGATATTCAAGTTCTGAGCTTCATCTTTCCACTGTCTTACCCAAACAAAAATCAGCAAAAGTCAAACAAAATTGGGAAGGTGGCTTTGGTCATCAGAGGGTGAAGAAACAGGAGATGGATGTTCTTCAAGCTTCCGGCATGTCTGGTGTTGGCTTTAGAGGCTGCCCACAGTGAGTGAGCACTCTTCTATGACCACAGTAGCACACATCCAACACTTGAGGAGACCTGGATTTTGCCTTGCTGTTTGTGTTTTTTCCTTTCAATGTTCTGTTTAGTGATAGCTCCCTGCTAGTTTGATTGGAAAACGCGTTTATTGTGTTGAGCCAGACGGATGGCTTCCTGCCTGGTAAACTCTCTAAGAGAACCAAACTGAACCCCTGTTGTCCTCGCTGCCTCCACTTCCCATCCACCAGCACTGTCAGCCCAAAACTACTAAATAACAGGCTGAGGAGATGCCTCAATGGATAACAACACTTGCAGTTCTTTCACAGGGTCCCAGAACACATGTCAGGCAACTCACAACTCCCTATTACATCTGCAAAGGATACAATGCCCTCTTCTGGCCTCCAAGGGTATCTGCACTCATGTGTGCATACACACATACATACACACAAATAAAAAATAAAATAAAATTTTAAAATATATTAAATGGAAAATTCCAAAAATACACAGCTCATAAATTTTAATCAACTTTCACTACAACATATTTTATAATTGTTCTCTCTTCTTATTAGTTAATGTTATTTATTGTTGTGTCAAATTCATACATCTATAATTACTGCATCATTTATCCTCGGTGAGAACTTTTATTAAAAGAAGAGAAAAAGGGAAAAGTCATAACATATGTAGGGTTTGGTTTGATGCGGTCACCAATTCCAGCAGCCGCTGAGGGTTTTGAAACATTTCCTGTGGATAAAAGGATACAGAGCATATTGAAATTGCTATTTTTGTTGGTTGAAATGGTCTAATGCCAGTCATTTCATATAATGAAGCCCTAATCGCAGCCATCAGCATCCTTGCAGTATTTCCCATTTACAAAATGTCTGCTTAAGAATCACTTCGCTTGCTCCCAACAGAGAACATGGACACAGGCTTCTATTCCCTTTGTTGTATCTCTCCCAGAGTAGAAAACACCTCTTCTGAGAAGATGAGCTTCCCAACAGGGTGTAAGTGGAGGTCCAGAACTGAAATCTGGGTCTTCTGTCCCTACTACAGCTCTTCTGTCACCAAGTTATTGCCGTAGCTGCATTGTTAAAGAGAGACAAGAACTTGAGTCAGTCCTGGCTCCGCTCCTGTGACTACAAGCCCTTCCTGCTGGGCTATTCCTCACAGTCCAAAGCTCTACTTTGTTTCTGTGTCGATTTTCATCCCACCCTGCATGAATTAATGCAAGGAAAGAAGGAAGCAGAAAGGGATGGAGGGAAGGAAAAACGAGGAGGATGAAATAAAACATGGGAAGAAAATGGGGAAGGAGAAAGTCAGAAGACAGGGGGTGTGTTAGCGACTCCTCCATCACTGTGGCTGGAGGTCTGTTATTGACTCCTCTCAGCGCTGTGGCTAGATGGCAACACAGAAAAGATGAAATTGAAAGGAGTGAAAGTTTGTTTTAGTTCACAGTTCAGAGATCACAGTCCATCATAGCAGGCATGGGCCGTGCCTTGTCCATGGTGACAAGAGGCTGCTGGCTCACATCTCAGCCAATCAGGGTGCAGAGAGAGAAAACTACAGGTGTGTATACAGGCTTTTTCTTTTTTGCTTTTCATTCAGTCTAGGACCCAGGGGATGCTGTTGTCCACATTTTATAAAATACCTTGGTTTCTCAGTTCATGCTCTGTGGAAAAGCCGTCCACAGACGCATTCAAAATAGTGCCACTTAATTCAATAGCAATTTATATTGTCCCTTAATCCAATCAGCAAAATTGAATATTGAGGGCTCCCCCAGTTAGAACAAGAAGTAGGTTTAATGAAAACCTATACCACCCGAATAGGGAGCCATATTAGCTTCCTGCAGGTGCTACTGCAAACTACCAGAAAGCGAAGGGAATTACTACAGTGACTGAAGTTCTCTCTTTGTCTGAGATCAGAAGGCTGAAATAAAGTTGACAGTGGGCGTGGTTCTTCTGGGAGGAAAGGAGATTCTATCACAGATACATCTCGCAGCTTCTGGGCTGTATCACAACACGGTCGCCTCTTCTTCCTGTAAAAAATGACTGTCATTGTATTAAGTCCCATCCAGATGCTGTTGCCCCAAGATCTTGTGTGTGCGTGTGTGTGTGTGTGTGTGTGTGTGTGTGTGTGCGTGTGTGTGTGACAGGGTTTCTCTGTCCTGGAACTTACTCTGTAGACCAGGCTGGCCTTGAACTTAGAGATCACCTGCCACTGCCTCCTTAGTGCTGGGATTAAAGGCTTGTGTCACCACTGCCCAGCTCAAGATCCCCCTTTTTAACTTCTTATTTAGTATTTATTTATTTTTAAATTACATGTGTGTGCGCACACACACACACACACACACACACACACCTCAGCATTCATGCTGAAGTCAGAGGATAAACTGAGAGGGTGGATCATTTCCTTCTACCCTATGTGTACCGGGAATGAAACTCAAGTCTGGCAGCAGCAAGCACCATTTCTGGCTGAGCTGTCTATCACACCACCTCCAAGATCCTTAGTTTCATCATATCTGCAAAGTCCCTTTTGCCAAATATGTCCCCAGCCAATGGTTCTAGGGGGGCCATGTCTTGGAAAATCCACCAGGTAGCACAGACCAGGTGTAGCACAGTCACTTCAGGCCACAGCGTGTTTCACACTGCACACGGAGGGCAGGCTGCAGCTACCCAGTCTAGCACTAGCAGACAGTATGCTAAGCGAGTTCCATCATCAGCCCAGTGATCGCGCTCACAGTTTGAGCCATCTCCGCCGATGGAAGTGTGGCCCTCACGGCACCAGCTCTAAGAACCTGCAGAACAACATGTGAACTAATAAAGGGCACCCTCTCAACGGCCATGTGCTCCCTCTGATCTCTCAGAGTAGGGTCCTTTTAATGCATGCGATAGCCTGGCCTCAAAAGAGGACCCCACTCGTCTCCTTCTGGGCTTTCATGGATGTGGGGCTGAGGCTTCAGAAGTGAACTGTGGTTTGTTTCTTTAAAAAGAGTTTGCCAAAGGGGAAAAACACAAGCAAGTTAAACAGGAAAAAAAAATCCAGTAATAATTGGTGCCAAGTAGAAGTGATAGCAATTAAATAATAAGACAGTGACATAGGGACCAGCATTTTTAAACTGGGGTTGGGGGATATGGAGTATGTGTCTGTGTGTCTATGTGTGTGTGTCTGTGTGTGTGTGTGTGTGTGCGTGCGCATGTGTATGCTGGTGCACGCAATCATGTGTATTCAGAGGCTAATGGGGTTATCAGATGTCCTGCTTGAGCACTCCCTGAACTTGGAGCTGTGCTGAAGGCTAGCAGACCCCAGCAGTCCTGCTGTCTCCACCCTCCACGGTACTGCGGTTACATGTATATGTGTAGCCATACCCAGCTTTTACATATGTGCTATGGATTTGAACTCAGGTCCTCACGTTTACACAGCAAGTGCTCTTACCCCGTGAGCCATCACACCCCAGTGACATTTTGTGTTTAACTGGCACGTGGTACTCATCAGAATCTACGGGATACGGTGTGCTGCTTTATACACACATTGAGTAAGGATCCAAAAAGTAGGCATACCTGTAACATGAGGGCCTGCCAGTTGGGGTTTGAGTCCTGCCCAGTTCCCACAGTCATTAGGTCCCAAAGAAAATCACACAGAAGATTATAAAGTGATTGGCCCATTAGCTCAGGCTTCTTATTAGCTCTTGTAACTTATATTAACTCATTATTCTTATCTATGTTAGCCACATGGCTCAGTACCTTTTTCAGTGGGGCAGGTCACATCCTGCTTCTTTGGTGGTCTGCGCAGGACTGTGGAAAGGGCTTCCTTCTTCCCAGAATTCTCCTGTTCTCTTTGCCCTGCCTCTACTTCCTTTCTGGTTTTCCTGCCTATACTTCCTGTCTGGCTAATGGCCAATCAGCGTTTATTTAAAATATAATTGGCAAAACATAAAATTGTCCCGCACCACATGCCCATCGTCTTGAACATGTATCATCTCCTCCTGTGAGCACAGTCAGTATCCTCTCTACTGGGCCATGGGAATGGCAGCCAAGGCTGGCAACTATTCCGTGTCTGGAGTTCACAGGATAGAAGGAGAGAACTGACTCACAACTTGACACTGCATACACATGGTACACAGTTATGATCATACACGCATACTCGTACATATACATACATAAACACTCATATTCAAGAAGTGATTTCTTAAAGAGGAAATGGGTGCCTAAGAGTCTATAAAGTGTCATTAGGAAAATTCTCATAGACATCCAAGTCAGGCACAAGTTTCTCAAGTCTCTCCTAGATTTCTTTGCCCGTATTCCGGGGCCCTAAGTGAGCACAACTGTCTTACCTGAGGTAGCTAGGAAAACTGTGTTACCTCTATTGCAATCTGCTGGCCTGGTCTATCACCTGGGTACCCTGTCCCTTTAAGAGACAAGCTCCTAGGTGGTGGTGCATACCTTTAATCCCAGCACTGGGGGCAGGGTGGGGGAGCAGAGGCAGGCCCCAGTCTCTGTGACTTTGAGGACAACCTGGTCTACAAGAGCTAGTTCCAGGACAGGCCCCAAATGAACAGAGAGACCCTGTCTTGAAAAACTATAGAGAGAAAGAGAGAGAGAGAAAAAAAAACTGGGCCCATTTCAATCCCCGCCCCCAAGCAGCAGATCTCCAGCCTCGACACACTCCCCTTTCTCTCTCTCTCTCTCTCTCTCTCTCTCTCTCTGTCTCTGCCCTTCTTCTGAAGAAGCAACTTCTGCCTCTCTCTCCTTTCCCTTTCTCCCCTTCCTCCCTCCCTCTCTCCCCTCTCCCCCTTCAGAACCCACTAAATAAACTCTATACCCAAGCTCTCTCTGCATGGCATATCTGTCTGTCTCTCACCCACTGTGGTCTCCTAGTGCCGAAGGAACCCTGAGGCCTGTTGCCAACCCTCATGGGACCGGCATTGGGTCACCAAGTTTTATGAACAGCCACCTCTGCAGACAATCTTGGCTTTATTAGCTAGGTTGAAGTTTCTTGACTCTCCGCCAGCAGGAATGCAAACCGGATCCCAGAGCAGGTAGCTGTGGCTTCTTTCCATAAATGTCCTTAAGTCATTTTCTTATTCTGTCCCATTCATGCCAGCACACTCTGGGCAATTACTTCAGTGCGCGACCTCCGCAACCCCCGCTGTTTGTGCTCCGGTCTGTTTGAGACAGGGTCTCATTCTACAGCCCACACTGGCTTGGAACCCACCATATAGACCAAGTGTTGGCAAGGACATAGAGACTGTAGAGAGTTTCCTGAAGATAAACACAGAAAGGAAACATTTGGAAGAGGGAGTCTGGGCGTCGTAGGATGAACAGAGCATGCGCAAGAAAAGCCTGTACGTTACTACGTGGGAGAGCTGGAGGTGATTAGTTGATTAAATGTTCTATGAAAGATCACATGGCTCCTGACCCTGTACTTTTAAGCTTTGCCCTGGGATCTTTAGTCCATTCTCATTCCCAAACGTGTTTCCCGTGGGTTAATAAACTCTTCCTAACCATGGGTCCAGTTCTTTATTGTGTCACACAGGGACACCCTGGCAATTCTACTGCCTCGGCCTCTCAAGTGCTGGGATTACAAGCATAAGACACCATGCCAGGCAAATTTTTCATCCGTTGACACAAAAAGACAAATGTTTGCATCAGGCTTCCTTGGGGTCTGACCCAGTCCCGGGCACTTGGCATCCACCATGCATCTACCATGCATTCCGGCCCCTGCAGCAATCCTTACAACAGCAATACCCACATGACTGTGTGCTGTTACCATGCCAGCTGGTCTCCGCAGATCCACGGTCTGGGGCTAGCTGCCAAAGACCCCATTTTGTGGTCACCACAAAGTGAAATATTGGAAATTCTGGTCTTACCGCATCTCCCTCCCAAATCACATCTCCGGTGCCTCGGAAAATATTGTGACACCTGCTCATACTCCCGCCATAACAGTGCCTTTCTTCTTCACTCTACAGAAAATGTGAATTAAGCTTCAGAAGCCAGTCCCAGGGGCCGATCCCAAGGGCCGAGCTGGGAGGAAAGTGGAGCAAAACGATTGAAGTCTAGCCTCAGAACCAACCGGTGGACAGAGTGCTGGTCCCAGCTAGGCTGTGTGACCTCAGACAAGCAACTCCCCGGTGCCCCGGTGCCCCGGTGCCCCGGTGCCCTGTCTGGTGTAACCGAGTTGAGAATTAAGGGCCTAAGGTAATAAAACAGTACTCAACAATTTTTTTTTTTTACATAAAAGTAGTAAATAGTTCAGCTTTGCTGATCACGTGGTCTCTGTTGCCACCAACGGCCTCTGCCCCTGCAGTGGGAAAGCCGCCATAGCCAAATGACTGGGTAGGTCTCAGTTTTAGCTACTCCCAGAGAGCTAGTTTGGCAGGTAAAATCGTCTGTCGCCAAGCCTGATGAAGTGAGTTCGATCCCTGGGCCCCAGTGGTTAGAAGGTCAAATACAGTGTGTGCTTGAGTCAGTGCTCTGATGTCAATGAGCCTGGCTTCCCACTTTCTTCAGCCAGACTCCACAGCCTAACAGGCCACTCAGTATGAACGTAAGGACTTAACTAGTTGATGAAGTCACCTTTAGGATCCAGTAAGTTCTCAACACCACCTGCCAGGGACCAAGCCTGCACCACCAGAACCTTCTCAGCTAAGACCAAAGTTTAACACTCCCATTGCGAATGAAGAAGGCTGCACACGACATACCGATTTACAAAGTCATTGACGTTTTGAGCCTATCTCTGGAGGCATGAGGGAGGAGATGAGTCCTCCTGCTTCCTAGATGGAAACACTGGGGTGTAGCAGGGTTAAGGAAGTGCCTAACACCCAGGGTTCTCTAGAGAAAGGGAACTGATAGAATGATTGTAATAAAAGGGGATTCCTTAGGCTGGCTCCCATGACAGATTCTATCCGATAAAAGTTGGTGAGGCTAGATCCCCAAGCTGATGCTGAAGACCTGGAGGATTCCGGGAGAGCAGCCAGTCTTAAGTCCACATATTAGAAGTCCAAGATCTGAATTCTCATGTCAGCCAAAGACGGTGGTGGCAGCTATAGATGGATGCTACACCTGGGCCACCGCTCAGGTGACTCCCACTCTCAAGTGATCGGTCCCCCTCAGTTAACCACTCCTGGAAGTGATTACATCACTCGATTCCAGATCCTAGCAAGTTGACCATCAAGATTTACCACCAGTGTCCAGGCATTGGCAGGGATTCACACTAGGGTTGGAACAGAGGTTTCCTTCATTGAAATGTGACTCTCTGCCCATTGGCTTGGAGTGTCAACAAAATACTGAGCAACCCAGGCTTCTTACTGGTCCTCCCTAACTGACTGTGAAGTCTTCAGCATTTTGGCAGCAGCATGATGTGTATAAAGAAGTAACAACAAAAATGATCATGCCAGGATGGGGTGTGGGCTAGCTGGGAGAAATAAAGCCCTGGGTTTGATTCCCAAAACCCCATCATCTTCCCAGAAAGTCCTCCTACCTAGTCTTGGCTTGGTTTTGTTTTTGTTTGTTTGTTTTTTTATGTGTCCCACTGAGTTTTTTGTTTACTACTCTGTGGCTTCTGGGAGCAGCATTATCCACCCAGTAGGGCGCCCCAGTTCAAACTCCATTTTATTCTTATATTTTAGTATTTTATTCTATATTATATTTAATTAACTTACAAAATAATAGGCTTGCATGTGGGTTTTTATACTTCTTTGGTTTGAAAAAAATACTTAATATTTTTCTACCATCATTTCTTTAGCATCCATCAAATCCATGTGTCTTTGAATTGCATCGCTAGAATGTTCGATGTTAAAATTGCTGTTTGAGTTGCTGTCTTGAGTTTCATTTTTTTTTTAAATCATTGCCTTTGGATTGAAATTTGGACAGAATTTCCAACAATTTCTGAAATGACCCTAAGCATACTTTCCTTCCATTTTGTGTTGTGCATTTATGTGAAATGACACCCTCAGCAATGATTATAAAAATCAAAATATTGATCAGCTCTACAAAGTGTTGAAGACACGCTACATCCTGCATTATCAAATATTAAGCCAAGATTTAATTCTTTATGTAAAAATAATCACGTACATAAATCTCATTAGCATACAAATTTGCTTTTGTTTTTAATAAGTAGTCAAATTTTGTGCAAAGCAGAGAACTGGGTTTGTATGTTCAGTGTCATGACACACAGTGCTGTGCTGCTTAAGATCATGCTATGCATCGTGTACCCCCTTCCAGGCACCTCCCTCCCCCTCCTCACATGCCACCTTTCCCCTTAGTTCCCCCTTTCCCCTAGATGGTTTTCTACTTCCGTGTCATATAAACAATCACAATTTTACATATCTATATAAAATCTAGGGTCCATATAGTACAGAAGGCTTCAATATGTGTTTGTAGGACTGCACTTGCTCACCTAACACGATTATGGCCAGTTACATGCATTTCCTGCAAACAACATGACCTCTTTCGTTTCGTTTTGTTTGAGACGAGGTTTCTCTATGTAGTCCTGACTGTCCTGGAACTCACTCTGTAGACCAGGCTAGTCCCAAACTAACAGAGATCTGCCTGCGTCTGCCTTTCAAGTACTGGGTGTGTGCCTCAAATTTCATATTTTTCTTATAGCATTTATTTTCATTGTGCATTATATACCACAATTATGAAAAATTGTTTTGCTTGTTGGCTCAATATTTGTTTATTTTGCATATCTGTGGATCAGAGGACAAATTTCAGGAGTCAGTTCTCTCTTTCCACCCTGAGGGTCCCAGAAGTGGAACCCAGGTCATTGACTTGATATGTGTCTTAACCCATGGAGACCTTTCACTTGCCTCAAAAATTGTTTTTAAATAAATTTAAACAGTATATTTGTTATTAGCACATCCTTGAATTGGGTCCTTATTTCAATATACCCAAGGTTGTATAAAAATTTCTCAGGTGAAAGGAGTCACCAGTGGACAACATCTCAGAAGCCCTGCTATGGAGGAGACTTTGTATGTAGCCTCTGTCCCTGCAGTGGCAGGGCCTTCATGTCACACAGGGCCACCTGACTCAGGATGGGACCCCAGAGCAGACCCTGAGACAAGGACTCTACTGCAAGCAATTTGTGCAAAAGACTTCACTGGAAGCACCTGTGAGGTGGTTGGAAAAATGAGATGGAAATGAGGGATGGACAGCCAAGCATGTGCATCCAAAGACCCATGCGCAAACTCCAGGCATCTTGTGAGAAAAACAGTTTAGCTTCCCGCGTAGGGAAGAGGACTCGGCAATACCAGATTCCCACCAATTCCCAACACCCTGAACCAAGAACTGTTGGCAATGCACTCACTCCCTGACACTTCCAGCCTTCCTGAAGCACACACAGATGGCGCTGTTTGCCAGGGAAGCCCTTAGGCTAGAAGCACAGACACAAAGTTAGATTCTGAAAGCTGAGCAGGGTACCTCAGTGGCAGGACAGCTGGCTACCCTCAGTCCATTAGAACTGATGATGTCAGCATTCATTTTCAAACCACATTCACAACCCCACCTGGTGGCACATGCCTGTAATTGCAGCATCAGGAGGCTGAGACTGGAGGATTAGTCAAGAGTTCAAGACCAGCCTGGGCTAAATAACGAGTTTGAGGCCAGCCTGTATAAATAGCAATTTCCAGGTCAAACAGGGTTGCATAACAAGATCCTGTCTCAACACATACGCACATTTATGGCTGGGCTTCTTGAGCAAGAGGTCAGCCCAGGCTACAGTGTAATTTGGTAGTGGGAGGAGAAAGAAAGAAAAGACCTGGCTGTGGAAATAGCTCAGTTGGTACAAGGCTCTTCTGGCAAGGCTGAAGACCAGAGTTCAATCATCAGAACCCATGCGGAAAATCCAAATGTGCGCATGCATGTTTGCCTCTTAGGGTTGGGAAAATTGGGAGAAGGTAGATCTCCGGGGCTCACTGGGCAACCAGACCCAGGCAGTGAGAGACCCTCTCTAAAAAAATATAAAGATGGGCAGTCCCCAACATCTACATACATGTGCACACTTATGAACATACATACAAAGAAAGAAGGGAAAGAGAAATTAAGGAAGGAAGACGAGGGACTGGAAAGATGGCTCAGTGGTAGGAACTAGGTTCAGTTCCAAACCCTCTACAACTCCAATTCCAGGGGATCCGATGCCTTCTTCTGGACTCCTTGGGAATCAGGCACGCATGTGATGATCAAAAAACATTTACCTTTTAAAAAATGTTTTGGTAAAACACCCATACACATAATATTAAATAAATAAAAATTTTAAAAAGAAAAGAAAAACCACACTTACTTGGTTTAAAGATGCCAAGACCGCATTACCTTTAAGATGGGCCCGTACAGAATTACATTTTTCTCCAGACTCCAAAGAAAAACTACATTGAACTCATACCCAAAGCATTCTGACCTCAGAGACCGTAAGAGTTTGAAAGGAAGTGTCTCAAACATGACGTGAGCCGGCTCTATCTTGCTGGCCCACGAAAAGCGGCTACGTTCTGACCCTCTGTTCCAGGCTGAGCTTAGAGAACGGGACTATTCTCTTTGCAGTCTAATGCGACTCCGAAGTTCAGTGGTTTCTGCTTCTCCACGCTGTCTTTGTAATAGCAATACAATGCTCATTTCCACTTCAAACACTGTCTCTGCCTACTCCACAGCTTCAAACAAAAAATCAGATCCCTGCTTAATATTGAAAATAAATAAATAAAAAGAGCAACTTTCTACCCAGGCACCCACCTAAGAGCAACAAAGGAAAGCCCCAGTTCTTCCTCCACTGAACCACTCTCATTAAAATGCACATTTATTAATTAGATGCCTCAGAGGCTGGCTAATTTTGTTACAAGGAGAAAGGAAGAGACCTAACATTTATTAATGGGCTCCCAGCAGCTGTGCTAATGGCAAGAGAGTCAGCATTTCACACAATCCCAACCGCAGCCAGGAGCAGAAAACAAGACGGTCGCTTGCCTCCCCCCCTCCCAGTCACTTCTCTGGCAAGCCACAAATTTGAGAGGACGCTGACAGAGCCACATACCACCACTCACACTTAATAAATACAGAGCATGGCTGAGAAGGGCGAGGGAGAAGAAAAGACCTAGGAAAAAGAAGAGAAGGTAGGAGGATTCCATGCTCCACAATTGTACCCACTCCTAACGATGGACCATAGGATGTTGCTAGGAAACAAGATGCTTCCTGATCCCTAAAGATGGAAGGTGGATTGTCCCACAAAAAGAAGAAGAAACGGTCCCTTTCTCCCATCTCACCTGCCCATCGTCTTTGGATTTTCAAGATTCTCTTTAAACCAATTCTTCATTCGCTTAGTTCAGCATCTCGTTTTTCTGTGTAGTTTTCCTTCTTTAGTCTCGAGATTTCTAAAGCATGATAAATCTTGTCACTTTATAATCCTACATGAATCTCTAGATCTCTGTTTTCCAAGTCCAGGATAATAAAATAAAAGCTGTAACTACACATCAGTCCCACTGATACAGCTGTCATGAAAAGTGTGGCGTGTATAGAGGATGTAGGCTGTCCCAGACACTAGCGTCCCTGTCCCCGAGTGTCACTATTCCATCCTTCCAGATGCATCTCTTAAGCTACGTGAACGCCAGCTGAGAAACTAGAGGAACCTAAGACAAGTCCTTTGGAACCTTGTTAGGGTTTGAGAATGTGAGGGAGGGCAGAAAGACGCATGGCCCCTCTTCTTAGAATACTGGGAACAAGAGTCCGAGAGAGTAAGAAGACATGAGGACCTGGCTTTTCCCCTAGCACCTGAGTTCTAAAAAAAATAAAAGCTGGGAGGATGGTGCATGCTTGTAGTCCCGGCGCTCGGGAGGCAGAGAGAGGTTCACCTCTGGAGCCAGCTGGCCAGCCAGCCTAGCCTACATGATGAGCTGCAGAATAGTGAGCAATTCCACCTCAAAAATTAAGACGGCTGGCTGCTGAGCGACTACACTCAAGGATGATCTTGGGCCTCTACACATACACATTTTGACATAAACATGTCTGCATGCACATAGAAATACAAGCACACACATAAGGAAAACAGGAAAATTCAGACAACACTAAATTCTATACATAGTTGATACCCCAAAGTGAGAGCCAATATTGGAATGGCAGTGCCTAAGCCTCTCTGTACCATAGCTGAGGCATCAAGATGTGGATTACAAGACTGGTGAGAAGCTCAGCTGGTAAAAGCGCTTGCAGCCAAGCCTCAAGATCTGAGTTCGATCCCCAGAACCCACAGAGTAAAAGACAAAACCCAGCTCCTCCAAGTTGTTCTCTGGTTTACACACACACACACACACACACACACACACACACACACACACACACCATGGCAGACACATGCCCACACACTCACTCACAAACACAAAATAAGTAATAAATTTATTTTTTTTTAAAGAAGTGGGTTAAGGGACATAAATACCTACCATTAACTTAAAGTGGACTGACTGGAATTCAGATACGCTTGCCATGCCTTCAAGCTTACCTAGAAGCACGGCTGATGAACTAGCAGTGTGTTGGCCTAACCAAGATGCTACATTAGGGCTATCAAACGTTGCTGGCGTTTTTGTCCTGCTTTGTTTCGTTTTTCTATAAGGTGCAGGGGAGCATTAAATTCTCCCTCTACTCTCTAAAGTTCCCCTCATTTGAATCTCTGGAATAAGACAGTAGGCAGATTAACTGGAGAAGGGGGCAGCTAAATTTACCACAGTACCAGAAGCCTCACAAACATAAGACTTAGAGGACGGCCAGATGGTTGGGTTTACATAGCCCAAGCGGAGCAGAATGGGTGCTTGGAAATCTCTCTGTGTACCCCAGGCAGGCCTCAAACATGTGGCAACCCTCGTGCCTCAACCTCTCAAATGTTGGGATTATAGACATGTCCCACCAGACTGGATATGGGGTCTGTTTTAACACACAGAAAAGAGTCTGTCAAGAGCAGCTCCTGAGACCTAGGGAGCGGGAAGAGCTGTCCCAGAAGGCTGGACGACTGGTGTGGCCAAGTCTCTCCAGGCCATAGATTGGACTTTTCCAGACGTGTGAGCTTTGGCTGATGGGATTCCGCAGAGAAGACATGAGATGATGGCATTCCTGCTCCGGGAACTTCCGTCATCCATCAGAGAATCAGAGATAGATCTGTGTGCTCAGCGAAGCCAAAGGGGCAGAGACAAGAGGGCAGGGGGAGGTGAGAGGGGCTGTGCGTAGGGCAGGGGGAGGTGAGAGGGGCTGTGCATAGGGCAGGGGGAGGTGAGAGGGGCTGTGCGTTTCCCTTAGTTCAAAGCGCTCAGCATGCCAAAGCACTATACTCTAAGAGAGCAGAAAGGTAGACAAAAGGGTTGTGTGGTCTGAACTGGGGGGAACTCGATGGTAAGAGTTCTCTGTCAGGCACTAGGGGTGAGTTACCTGCCCGGCTAAGTGTGCCTCTCCTTAGTCAGCTCCTCCAGCAAGGAATGGAGTTAAGGGGCTGGATGTCACCGTCTACTGGAGGAATGGAGGAAGTAGGCTGGATGTCATGTCTTTTCTACCTTCTCATTGCCTGGGGACGGCACGCCTGCTGAAGAACGAGGAAGGCTCCCCTCTGCTGTCAGCTCAGACGGCCTGTAGCCCCGGAACAAGCATCTCTCCACTGAAGTGCACAAGACCACAGACATGTTCAGGGCTGAGGGCAGAACTCAGTTTGGGAGACCTTTTTCTTAGCTTGCACATGTTCCATCCCCAGCACCATTTAAACCCTGCATAGAGGGTACGCCTGTAACCCCAGTACTCAGGGGGTAGAGACAGAAAAGAATATCAGAAGTTCAAGGTCATCTTGAGTTACAAAATGTGTTCAAGATCAATCTGGGTTCTATGAGACCTGTCTTAGAGAAAAAGAAAAAGTTACAGACACCATTCTGGATGTCCTGCCCCACTGAGCTCCCAGAGAGTTCCAGCCCCAACTGCAATGCTCACAACCCAACAGAGCCCAGCCAGAGCCCCCACTGAGCCCAGTCAGCACACAGAAGCCAGAGAGAGAACTGCAAACTGATGTTTTAAGCTACCAGGTTTCACAGCAAGGGCTAACCAGAACGAGCTGTGCTCATTAAGTTCGAGTTGTCCCACAGCACCCACGGTTCCATACGTGTCAGCGAATTCGCTCCTGCTATGATCAGTCCGTCTGACAAATGAAGAAACTGGGATTCAGAGAGAATGGTACTGAGCTGGGATGCTGCGGAGTTGGACACAGCGGCACAGCTGGACACAGCCCCAGGTCTGCCCGACTCAGACTTCTGCTTTTCCCTTGGACCTGGACCAGTCTCTTCCCATCGAAGCCTAGCCGCATTCCTCCCTGTTTGCGTCTTCCTTTCCCAGGTGACTCACTAGAAAAGGTCCACTGGGCATGGATGGCACAGATAGTAAAGATGCTGCCCACTGCTCAATGCTGTCCCTCACCAACCAGCTTGGCACACCAGAACCACACTCTGGGAAGAAGTCTTTCCACAGAAGTCCTAGCATGCACCTTCCTGGAAAAAAAAAAAGCAAACATAGCCCAGGTTGGCCTCAAGATCACAGCTATCCTATTGCCCAGTCTCCTGGGTGCTAGGATTACAGGCCTGCACTACCAGGCCCAGTTCCAATAATGGATAACCTTTGAACCTTCACACTGGCACTGGAGGGAGGTCATCGGCTTGTTCTGGTGAGGAAACCAACAGGGGATGCTGGGTGTCGGCTGCAGCTCACACCCAATGAGTAGATGCAAACTTCCATCCACCCAGCTCCAAACTCACATGCCTACCTCTGTCTCAGCAAGCTTCCTCACCAAGCCTGCGTTTGTTCCAGAGCCAGAAGACGGATGCAACTAATTTCCACTAGGACTAATGGAAGAAAAAAGAGACTGCTTTTCTTAGCATTAGAAAAACTCTCAGCCTCCACAGCCAACGAGTCTAATGGCAAATGGATACAATTAGGGGAGAGAAGAAACCACTTGGATTACTGGCCTCAGAAGTGACGAGGTGAGGATCTGGTATAACTCTGACCAGAAACGTCCCAGCTGCTTGTCCCGGTAGATTTCAGATCCTCACAGCCAAGCGTGAGGTAGTCTCTCACTGGCCTGGAACTTGCCACTTTAAACTAGATTGGCTAGCCAGAAAAACGCCAGGATCCTCTTGTGTCTCCCCCTCCCCAGGGTTGGGAATTACAAACACAATCTCCATGCCTGATTTTTTTTTTTACGTGGGTACAGGCTCTCATACATGTGTGGCAAGCGCTTGTGTCCCCATCCTTTCCAGTGTTCTTAAGAGTCTGTGTTTCAGTTGACTTTGTGCAACACAGACTATCCAGATGAAGTATTTATACAAACCTAAGTCCCAATTCTGTCACTCGGTGGCTGCATGACACTGGACAGGGTTACTGTGTCTGATCTGCACATAAAGCTGCAGTAAACGTCACAAAGACCCTAGGAGGAATGCTTAGAGAATGCATGGCACATCCCCATGCATTCCTTATTCCTTCCAGATCTTATCCCCAGCAGGAAAGGGGGGCCCTGGAAGAGCCAGGAGGATATGCTCAGGACCTCAAGGGCCTGACTTTCACCCAACACTCTTCCTCATTTTCTCTTCTTGGCTATCGATTGCAGCAACACCTGCATTTTTTTTGTTTGTTTCTTATAAGATAAATCAATATTCCATTAGCTAACATGTCTCATAGCTGTCCAGCACGGGCAGCTGGTGGAAGCTCACTGGGGCCGCAGGGCCAGAACTCAGGTTCAGCCCTAACAGATGCAGCCTTTCTCAGAAGCATGGGTCGCAGGTGTGAGTCAGTCAGCCTCGAGCTCTCTGTGATGTTCCGCCACCAGATCTCATATCAGCCACAAAGAAATAGCTGCAGAATTTAACCCTTTGAAGGGATTTGTCCATTTGACAAACACTGATGGAGTCTTTGTCTGGCATGAAGCCCTGGATCCCATAGTCAGCAACTGTGGTGCCCAGGCCTGTAATCTCAGAACGCAGGAG
>JAQHUG010000267.1:1524662-1534983 GCA_028555095.1 Dicrostonyx torquatus | reverse complement strand
ACTTCACCATTGGTACCAACTCTCCTGGATTAATTCCTGCCAACTAAAATCTGGTTTTAAGAATCCAGAGTTATCTTCTATTGTGTCACATCCTATAGGTAGCCCCATTTTATAGGGTCAATAATAACAATATTTTTTTTCTCTTAGCTACCTGCCTTCTTATTTCCCTCAAAAAGCAGCTTCCTGAGGACTCAAAATGACAACCCACCAGATGCAGCTCCAGCCACACCTCTCGCTGAGTGTGAGCCCACCAACTCCCAGCTCTCCCCTCTCCCATGTCGCCCCATGCCCACAGGAAGTAGCCAGACTTTAGCGGACATCCCTATATCCAAGGATTCTGGGATGTGATTGAAAGTGAGACCCTAGCCCTCTGACACTTTATATCCAAGAAGTCTGGGATGATTGGAAGTGTCACCCCAGCCCCTGGCCTGGGAGGTGCCTTGGTCTGGACTCCAACTCCCAGCCTGGCAAGTGCTGACCCCTCCCCGGGGAGGGTCAGGACCACTCCCACAGACTATTTAGACTCACACCGGAAAAAGGAACAAATGGTTTTAGGTTTTGCGTGCAATTCCATGCTGTCTTCCACCCGCCATGCTCCTGGCTACCTGAGAGTGCTGCATTTATTAAATGTGGGCATCTTTTATTTGGTCTAATCTGGTTTAATTGGAGTTATTTTGCATAGGTGGAGAGACCCACTTTAAGATTATTTTTTTTTTAACAGAATTCACCAGTCCTACAGTGACATCTTACCCTGATGCTCCTATGCTTTGTTTCCTGCCTGTCACGAGCTGATCCACTGTAACTCCTACTGCAGAAATTCTCAACCTGTGGGTGGTGGCCCCTTTGTGGCTATCAGATATCCTGCATATCTACAGGATATACCACCATTCATAACAACAGCAAAATTACAGTTATGAAGTAGTAATGAAAATCATTTTATGCCACCAAAACATAAGTAACTGTATTAAAGGGACTGTATGGAACCAGGAAGGTTTAGAACCACTGTTCTACTCTAATGGACAGGAACCCAGTAATTATGTGTAATAAACTGTTCTCTACCCATGAAAACTTGAGTATCTGGAGTTACTGTCCAGGCACTTCGTCAACAATCATCACCCTTCCTCCTTTAACACATACCAAGTGGAAGTTCTAAACCAGCTTCTACCCTAACCTTAGCAAGAAGGTCTTACGATAGAGGTGAACCTAAGGCTTTAATGTGATTCAGAATCTGCAGGACTAGTGAGGTGCTTACAGTTTTCATTGATACTGGAAAGAAATGTTGCTTCTTTCAGTCCATCTTGGTTTGCCAGGAAATTATTGGTAATATAGGTTTGCATGTCCACAGGTACTCAAGTTGTCACTTCCCATATTACTGAACTATCATTTCTAAATCTAGACAGTTGTTATTATTAATAGGACTAGTCCAATAGAGACAAAGGTGCTGGCTAGCCCGAAAAGGTAAGAGATTTGAGTATAGGATAAACCATGCTCACTCTGGAGAACTTAAAACTGTATCTTTGTCTATGTTCCACTGTTTTAGGGCAAAGAGAAGATTGAATTCCATAATTTTCACCTCTTCCCCACCCTACTCTTCCTCCCCACTGGCAAACAAACCTAAAGCTTTACAACCAGACAAATGTTCTAAGTCACAACCCCAGTCCTGGTCTACAGGAAAACTGTAGACTATTGAATTTGACAGTTACATGCTAACATGTGCGCTAAATGGAATGTATAATACTTATCAAAGCAATGAGGACCATGAAAGCTGCTGAAAGTTACTACCAAGAGATGAGGGACATGATAAAGAGGGCTGAATTCAGGAAGCATAGCAGCTGTGTGCACCGTAGTCATGCTATAAAACTAACAATAAAAGAGGACAAGAGTACAAAAATTAAAATTAACTTTGTTGAAGTTTTTTTTTTTTTTTTACCTTAAATGGAGCTTCATTATAAGAGGAGGGCCTGCTTATTCATTCTGGCCATCCGGCTAGCTTAGCCCGAAATAACCACACAGAAACTGTATTAACAAAAATCACTGCTTGGCCCATTAGCTCTAGGCTCTTATTGGCTAACTCTCACATCTTTATTTAACTCATTTCTATTAATCTGTATATCACCACGTGGCAGTGGCTTACCGGGAAAGATTCAGCATGTCTGTTTCTGGTGGATCCATGGCATTCCTCTCTGTCTCTATGCCTTCCTTCTCCCAGCATTCAGTTCTGTTTTCCCTGCCTCCCTAAGTTCTGCCCTATCAAAAGGCCAAGGCAGTTTCTTTATTCATTAACCAATGAAAGCAACACAAGCAACACATAAACAGAAGGAACTCCTATACCATACACACACACACACACACACACACACACACACACACACACACACACACACACATATATATATATATATATATGCTGTCCTGGGAGTCCATGCCATTTTTCTGTCTCTGCCGCCCACAGTTAGGATCACAGGGCTGTGTGGTCACACCTAGCTTTTTATGTTGGCGCCGGGGATCTGAACTCGGGCGCTCAAGCTTTTACAGCACTTTATCCATCAAAGTGTTCCTCAGATGCTCATCACTAAGTTCAAAATCTGCCAAAAAGAAAAGCCACATACCAGCAGATGTGTAGCCAGCCCCCTAAAAATGTAAGCAGACAGCTTTGTTAAATCAGAATGTCGGCTGTGGAGTTAACCTCTCCCCATGGCTTGTTTTATTACGTGGTTTATGTCTCTTTCAGCAATGAAAACACATTTGGCAGTGCTGGCATTCTGTTACCATGACAATTTAATGCTAATGAGAATCAGTTGGTAAGGGAAGGGAACTCACCATCAATGTGGTGAGAGTTGACCTACTAGCGCTGCTGTTAAAACCTGTTATGGCTGGGCGGTGGTGGCACATGCCTTTAATCCCAGCACTCAGGAGGCAGAGGCAGGTGGATCTCTGTGAGTTCAAGACCAGCCTGGTCTACAAGAGCTAGTTCCAGCACAGGCTCCAAAGCCACAGAGAAACCCTGTCTCGAAAAACAAAACAAAACAAAACAAAATCTGCTGACTGTGGCCGTGCTGACACATTTAGACAGCTCATGGCAATTATGTACCCATAGCCATCCCATAGCCATCCCATAGCCATCCCACTTCTGTCAACAAGCTTTAAGTAAAACTACTTTTAATCAACACCATAGTTTATGAATCCCTTTGGAGTCCTGGACACGGGAGAAGGGAGCCGGAAGGAACATTGAGGGACACAATTAGCTGAGAGCACAGGTGGGACACTGATATCAGGTACACGCTTAGATCTCCTTCTTTTTCACTTCAAAGAGTAGAGAGGAACATCCTTCCAAAGTCAACATCAAGATTGTTGAATTTAGTATTTTTTTTAACACGAATGATAATTTGCTTGACATGAAATTTATTCTACTGCTCCTGAGTGACTGTTTACTTGTGTCCCTGTCTTCTGTCCTTTAATGATATTTTTTTCTTAGGGCTAGAAAAATTGCTCCATAGAGTCAAAGGCACTTTTTCTGCTCTTCTGAACGAGCTGGGTTTGATTTCTACCACCCACAGGGAGCCTGACAACCATCTCTAACACCAGTTCCAGGGGATATGATGCCCTCTTCTGGCCTCCACATCATATTCATGAGGAGATGTGCACCTTCTCAGTCTTCTTTCCCTCCCATTGGGGTAAAGTGTTTGAAGATGGCTACTGTATTTCTTTCATGTTATCTCTTTACCAAGTGAGATATCTCAACATCAAGGCCAATTTTAACTTGAGGAAACTATGAATTCTATCACTGTGCTCTGAGTACAGTCTAATTCCTAACATGGAGTGCCAGAGAAGCCAAGACTAATTCTTCAAGTCAAGGTTGAGCATGAGATAACAGAAATCTCTCCCCATTCTTCTATTTTCCATCACTATGAGGAAATAACAATATGGTTCCTCCATAAGGAATAGAGCCTATTTAGCTCCATTTCGGATGTAATGTCCTCCCTCAGGACACAGTCCCAGCCAGAGTCCACTTGTCTGTGTGACAACATAAGGAAACACTGGTCATAAGAAGCAGGATGGGACTTTTTTATTATTATTATGCCTCTTTTATTTTATTTTTTAAGTGGTTGATCATTCTGTGGAGAGTTCATATTTTTTATTTTTTTAATGATTTATTTATTATGTATACAACATTCTGCCTCTATGATTGCACGTATGCCAGAAGAGGGCACCAGATCTCATTACAGACAGTTGTGAGCCACCATGTGGTTGCTGGGAATCGAACTCAGGACCTCTGAAAGAGCAGCCAGTGCTCTTAACCACTAAGCCATCTCTCCAGCCCAATGGAACATGTTTTACCATCTGCTAATATTCAGTCTCTTAAAGGTCCCAGTCTTTGTCAACTTTGCTACATTGGGGACCAAACTCTTGAGTCATGAGCACCTGAAGGATCAACTCAAATCATATCCAAAGCAAGGTCTTGGCTAGGTTATTGTTGCTGTGATTGAACACCAAGATCAAAACAACTTAGGGTGGAAAGGGCTTTCACTCACAGTTCCACATAACAGTTCATTATCAAAAGAAGTGAGGGCGAGAATTCAAGACGACTTTAATCCCAGCACTCGGGAGGCAGAGGCACACAGATAGCTGTGAGTTCGAGGCCAACCTGGTCTACAAGAGCTAGGTCCAGGATAGGCTCCAAAGCTACAGAGAAACCCTGTCTCATAAAAGCAAAAATAAAAAAAAAGAACTCAAGCAGAGCAGGAACCCAGAGGCAGGAGGCAGAGACCATAGAGGGTGCTGCTAACTGGCTGTTTACCTGCCTACTTATAGAACCCAGGATCTCCATCCCAGGAGTGGCCCCACCCACTATGTGTTGGTCCTTCTGCGTTAATCACTAATTAAGAAAACGCCCTATACATTTGCCTCTAGTCCAGTGTTACAGAGGCATTTTCTCAACTGAGGCTCCCTCCTCTGTGATAACTCTCGCTTGTGTCAAACTGATATAAAACAGAAAACCAGCCAGCCGAGAAAGCAACCTCCTCCATCAGTCAATTCGTCCTCAGAATGTTCTGTGTTTTCTGCTGTGAAGTCATATAGTGATTATTATAATAATTACTTGTTCAATGTTAGGCGTTGTCCAATAAGAGAAAAATCCTTCTGTGGCAATGTATCAAATGATTTCCCCAGCACCGTACAACCAACGCCCCAAGGATAGAGTCAAACTACAGGAATATCTGCTCCCTCTTTCAGGTTCCTGAAATAACTTGGTGTTGTGATGGTATTAAAGAATCATTTACAACGAACCTCTGTGAGGGCCCACAAAGTTGTCAGCCTGTTCTGCCTTGACTGGAGGTTGAAGAGTTTGAGCTGCTTCTTGCTCTCTCAAAATTGTTGACAACAGGTGTGGTTACAAACGTGAGATTCTGACCTAGCGTGTGGTTAATTAGTATTTTGGATGTAGAGGTGGATCCGCTCCACCTGGACCGGAGGTCAGAGAATTCGAGTCTATTCCTTGCATCGTGTTAATGAAGTCTGTTGCCGCCCCTTCCCCGTTTGGAGTGAAGTATAAAAGCGTATGGACTATAAATTCAGAATTCACTGAATGTCCCTCCCGACACTGTGCTGTGTTCTGTCTCTATTTCTCCTATATCCCTGTTCCTTTTGCTAAATAATTCTGACCGTCACGCTCTTACCCTGAAATGTACGAGTTTTGTCGAAGCTGGCTTTCAACCAGCCTCCTCTCGCTCTGGTTTTACTCAGAGATGCCAATTCTAAATCTCCTTTGCAGCGCTACCTTCCCTCGCATGAACAACCCAAACACAGCTGGTTCTCAAAGTTGGTGAATATTTCCACTTCCTCCTAGAGTACCCTATGAGGGGGTCTCTAAATGAGTCACTAGCAAAGGTAGGAGGTAGCTACAGACAGGCATGGCTAGACTGACCTCCACCTGGATACTCGCTCATCCCCCCTCTCCTACCACCATTCGTTTTGGCTCAGTGACACTTAACACGCATCATGCCACTTCCACTATCCTGAACACAGTTGCCCTTGCAAAGCACATACGTCCTTAGTGATGAAGAAAAGACTGGATTTGAGCTGTCTGAGTAGACACTTTGGCACCATCACCATGTATCTCGATGATGTCAGCATGTTGCCCAACTTCCCCTCTTGGGCCCATTTCCTTCCCTGGAAGGATGGGTGTAATGGCAGCCACAACATATTTAGCCTTCTTCATCTAGGGCCTCACAACAGTAAGTGTATCCTCACGGTCTTTTTAATATCTTGCTTCATTGTTATTTTTAATCGTTATTAATTATATACATCCTCTTGCAGTTGTTTTCACTCTCTCTTTTTATTACTTGTATATAGTCCCTAAGGGAAGCTGGCGCTTTTCAGAGCTTTTAACATTCCTTACTGGTTTTATCTCCTCTTAATTATGTTCATTGTAAGTTAATAGAAAAGGCAAGAAAAGAAGGATTTCCACCCCGGCATCAAGAAAGAGGGAAACAATATTACAGAGTGTCTTAGGGTTTTATTGCTGTGGATAGACGTCATGACTGTGGCAACGCTTACAAAGGAACACATTTAATTGGGGATGGCTTCCAGGTTCAGAGTTTTAGTCCATAGTTACCATAGCAGGAAGCATGCGGTGATCAGGCAGACATCGTGCTGCAGAAATGTGCATCAGCAGGCAGCAGGAAGAGAGGAAGACACACTAGACCTGGCTAGGACTTCTGAGACCTCAAAGCCTGCCTCCGATGACACACTTCCTCCAACAAGGTCACATCTCCAATAATGCCACTCCCTAGGAGTATATGGGGGCCAATTTCATTGAAAATGAGAAATGAGATAATGAGCCCTTAGCCTTCAGAGAGCCCAGGAGTCATCTATGGGATCATTCCATTTTCTCATCTTCACTCACTGTCAATCGGGAACCCACCTACCAGCACCCCCAACAACTTCCGGGGCTCATCAATGGCACCTCCTTTCATAGATAAGACAGCATCTGCTCATTATCTTACTTGACCCCCTATGGTATCAACAGTGATGACAACTTCCTGAAGCTCTTCCTCCTTCCCACAGCTTCCTTGTGCAGCTTCCTGTGTTAGTTATGCATCTTTGAGTTTCTCATTCTTCTGGCTTCTTCTTAGGCTCGACGTCTTTCAGAGACATCAGATTTCCCTGATGATTTGTTCCAGAACCTCCCGTCTTCCCGTTTCCCCTATCCTCACTTGAAACTCCCATACCACAGTATCATTAATACTGAAGCTTCAAAAATCATCTAGGCATTGAGGCCCCTAGCTTGCACCTTCTGTTTTAGTTCTCCTAGGGAGTCCTGGGTGTAGTTTTACCATTGCCCAGCTGTGTAAATCACTTTCTCTGCCACTGTGACCAAGCTCCACAAACAAAGCACTTAGACAAGAAGAAGCTTATCTGTGCTTGTGGTGCAAGAGTTCATGATGGAGAACGGCCCAGCAGCAGGCAGGGTAGCAGGAACAGGAGGCTGAGGGTTCACACTCTAAACTCAAGTACAGAGAAGAGAGATCAAACTGCAAATGGGGTGAAACTTTAAGTTCTCAAAGGCCACCCCCAGCGACAAACATCTTCTACCAAGGCCACACACCTCCTCCCCCGCACCATGGCACCACAAACTGGTAACCAAGTGTTCGAATATCTGAGCCCAAGGCGGGAATTCTCATTCAAATCATCTCACCAGCATTCCACGTTGATGCCCAAACTCCACATCTCTAAGAACATACTCAGGATCTTCCCCTGTGTCTAAGCTTTTACCATTCCCTACTTCAGTTACAGACATAAAGAATCACCTAGTTACACAATCCCAAATCTAAGAGATCTGTGATACCCACTCCCTACATCTGGCCAAACAGCAACCTTGAAAGTCTTTGTAGTCTTCTGTCTTCCCACTTCTCTACTTCCCTTACTTTGTCCAAGCAGCTGCAAGATCTTACCCCACTGTAAAATTTTCCAAATGCTTATAGGCATCTTTCTAAAACATGCCTGCATTGCTACCAGAATGGGTAAATCACACACACGCACATGCACACGCACACATGCATACATGCACACATGCACACATTTACTCCACTGCCTTCAGATAAAACCCAATATCATGACTCAAGAGATTCATGTGGGATAGAAAGACAGGCAAGTACGAAGGCATGGGAGGGAAAGGTGCCTCCTGTTCTAGACTCTGGTTGAAGCTGATGAGAACAGGTTCTAGAAACTAGCAGCATACAGGGACTCAACTGTCCTTGGCTAGAAACCAGGAATTCCCTGGATCCTGTGATATGGGATTCCCCTCTGTAAGCTGTGAATGTGCTTTATTATTATTGGTTAATAAAGAAGCTGCTTTGACCCGCAGAAGAGCAGAATAGAACTAGGTGGGGAAAACTGTAACATGAGGGCCTGCTCATTGGGGTTACTGTCCCTCCCGGTACCCCGCAGCCGGCAAGCCCCAAAGAAAATCACACAGAGAGTCTACATTAGGCTATTAACTGATTGGCCCATTATCTCAGGCTTCTTACTAGCTGTTATAACTTATATTGACCCATCTATGTTAGCCACATGGCTCAGTGGTGTTAGCCACCTTTTCTCAGCTGGGCAGATTACATTGTTGCCTCCTTGGTGGTCTGCGCAGGAATGCCAGGGAAGCTTCCTGCCTCCCAGACTTTCTCCTCGCCCTGCCTCTACTTCCTGTCTGGCTGACCCGCCCACACTTCCTACCTGGCCAATCATCATTTATTTAAAACATGATTGACTGAACAGACAAGTCTCCTGCACCAGAAAACTAAACTGATTGCAGGGAGAAAGAAGATAGAGCCAAAGAGATGCCATGTAGCCATGGCAGGAGACAGTCTCCAGATGGAAACTTACCAGTAAGCCACAATCACACAGCAATACGCAGATTAATAGAAATGGGTTGATTTAAGATATAAGAGTTTGCCAGGAATATGCCTAAGCTATTGGTCAAGCGGTGTTGTAATTAAGACAGTTTCTGTGTGATTATTTTGGGTTCGGATGGGTGGGATTGAACAAACAGCCTCTGCCAACAGTCCTGCCCTGGCCAGACACTAGAAGCTCCAGATGCAGACTCTGGTTCCCACTCTGGCTTTTGTTATTTTGTTTTTGCACAATCTGAACACCATTGCCTGGAAGCTGTATGTGACCAGAACTTACAGGCCCATGTGCACCCATGGGTAGGCCAACTGAACTAACTAGTTTATACCTTGTCCCATCGCCTGCCATTAGTCCTATAACAAGTTCTTAAGGTAACAGCTTGATGGTGCCCAAATCTAGGGCCTGCCCCTGCTATAGAGGAACATTGCCTTCTTTCTTACTTTGAATCTCCCACATGTAAGACTATAATAAACTCCATTTTAAACTTACCCTGATGTCACCCACAAAATTAATTCTTCTTCATATTTAAGAGACAGGGACCAGGTAGCCACTGGCCCTGTGTGGCTTTGGTGGCAGTTTATATCTTGAGTCCCTAGTTTCTGGAACAATGCACACCTGAGTCTAGAAAGTTTCTCTCATTCTACAGAACCCATCTGTCTTCTCCATCACATTTTGAAGCCCCTGACCAGCTGAGAGTCAAGAATACCTGCTCCAATCAGCATTGCTGTGAAGGTTGCCAGTATAGAGACAATGTTTCTTTTATACAGAAATCCTTTCCAATGAGGATACTATCAGTGAGGCACAAGACCTGATTGTATATGACCTTGGTCAGTGCCTCCTCTTCCAGATACTTTCTGAGAACCTCACAAACAAGATGATTAACTTTTTACCAGTGGAGGCATCTTCCTTCCTGCTTGCCTGTGATTTACACTTGTATTTTATGAATATCTTATCCTGTCATGTGCCCCTCAAGGGGAACCACACTGTGGTTTCTGATAGGTTTTCTGTACCTCCATAGTTGGTTTTCCCACCAATTCAGTAAGTGAGATCAAGCCAAATTGAAAAAGTAAAGAACAAGCTTATTTTGAGCAAAGCAGCTCCTGGGTGAGTTCTCTAGCCCCCAGAAATTGAGGTGGGAGAAGAGGCAGGAGAAGTCATGTGCCCAAACTAAAGCAGGGAGCTTAAATGCCCTGTAAGCTAGGAGTAATGACGTGTCCTCCATAAGCTGGGTTTGTACCCAAGTGTGGTATGCTTTAGATGGGGACTTGGGCTGCTGGCATCTTCTGGGGAAGAGCCAATGCAGGTGCCAAGAATCCAGAACTGGGCTTTTTGGCACCTTTTATTTGTTGGAGATTCTTTGAGAGGACAGGGTTTGGGAACAATGAGAGAAAGAAAGAGAGAGAGGAGAGAGAGAGAGAGA